>JAVQJL010058937.1:0-28471 GCA_036024295.1 Nannoperca obscura | reverse complement strand
AGCGAGGATTTTATAGTCTGTGTTCATCAGCGTGAGCTGTCTGTAGTTATCCAGATCAGACTCGTCGCCTTTTTTATATAACAAATTAATCACACCGTGATAAAAAGAGTCGCACAGAGAGTTCTTTGCCATGACGTGCCATGTTGAACTTCCAGTGACCAGTATGAGAGAGTGTGAGAGCGATAACACCAAATTTAACACACCTAAGACCTTGTAACAGTAACGAGTCACATGACACCGTGGAGGGAAAATGGCTAATTGGCCCAATTTGGACATTGTCACTTAGGGGTGTACTCACTTTTGTTGCCAGCGGTTTAGACATTAATTGCTGTGTGTTGAGTTGAGTTGACAAATTTACACTGTTATACAAGCTGTAGACTGACTACTTTACATTGTATCACTACTTTACAACTGTAACTCGTTTGTTGTACAAAATGACCAATGAGTACCGAGTCAATACATCGCAATACAGTGCTTTTCAAAGTTTTTCCTAGTTCGCTAACCTCTTCATGTATGTTTTTTTATAATATTTTTTTTATATAGTTAATACTTTTAAGGAATGTTCTAATCTAGTTCTTAGTTTGCTTAAAGAATAATGGATTTTTGCCAAAAGGTACAGATGGAATTCTGAACACAGATGTTGACATTACATGACTTTTGTAGAAGTACACTACATCTAATGTAGTGTGTTACCAAGGTAATATTACTTAGGTTTGTTAGGACCCAGGTGCTCAATTCCATTAACAGCATGCATAACATCAGACTTATACTTAAATACTACATAGATCCTCACTGAAGTCAACACAAAGCAAGATGCCAGATTGAAATCTGAACTGGCCACAGACAGGCACTTAACTAATTATATCTGTGTAGAGTAGATGCTGCTGTTGATGATGCTGTACGGTCCAGAGGATTGGTGAGGCTATTAGAACGTGTAGCATCTTTGGTAATTTAGAGAGAAATAGAATGAGCTTTAACTAGCCTGTTGTTGTGTAAAGGATCCAATTGATTCTTGTTTTTATATCTTCATAATGGAACAACCAGTAGCAACACTTTGTATTTTTGCTTAGGATCAGACATTAGGAACCCTCTGTTTTGAATCTAGATCTAAAAAAGAGCAAGAAGATCAAGAATCTCCTACTTCTTAGCAAGAAAGAAAATATATAATATATATGTGATAGAAATAGTTTGGTAAATAGCTCACCCATTTACACACACACTCACAGACCCATGGCAGCAAACTACCACACAGGGTGCTGGTCAAACATCTGGAGTGATTTAGTGTTGCTCAAGGACACTTAAACATGTGGACAGGAGGAGGAAGTGGAGATCGAACCGCCAACCCTGAGGAGTGAGCAACCCGCTCTGCCTACTGAGCCCCAGCCACACACAGACCCATTCCTGATCTCACACAATTAGGTAACCAATGATAACATGCTGTGGGGGTTCTTTCAGGACGATAGCCTACTGTCAGTGGGTGGACAACTTGGAGGAAACTCAGAAGCTTCTGGCGATGAGCGGCCCTCTGAGCGACACACTGAAGTGGCTGCTGAGCCACCTGAACGGCAGTATGGTGCGCAGGGAGATGTACGGCCATGGCATCGGACGTTTCTCTAAGGAGGAGGTCTACACACTGATGGAGAAGGACATGAGGACACTGGCTACACTGCTGGGTAGGAAGATTGTGTGTGTGGATTAACAACTACTACATCCTTTTTGACATGATTCATGAGCAGAAACATATGTATCTAAGGGATTACCCACATTCTGTTATATAATTTGATAACAGAGATAGCAGCATTTTTATTTTGGACAATAGAATTACTAATTCTAACCCATTATTTGGTACTACAAATCCCGAGCAATTAGCAGGAAGAGTTCTGTTTTGTTTCTAAAAGCACTGGATAGTTGCAAATGTATTTAGAAACTCAGTTTGGTGGATAGCTGTGGAGAAATGTGACAACCTTTCTGGCAAGCTAATGTGGCTACAATACAATATCAGACTGTTCAGATGGAAACAAAGAGTCAGATGCTGGAAAGAAAAGTAATTTGCATCGATCTGTTTGTGCCATTTCAACGGACGCCCACTTGTTGGAAAGTTATTCCCAGAGTGAAAGCATCAGTACACTCTGCAAACATGCTGCTTCTCTTTTGTTTCGCTGTTCCACACTCAAGTGCCAGAAGTGTGAATCTAAAATCTGAAGTGTTGTTACCGAAGGGACAGGGAAGGAGAAGATCACTGATTTAGTATAAATTATATTTAGGGCAACCAACACCTAATATCACCTATTTGTACTTGGCCTTACTGTAGTGTTTCATTTCCCCTCTGTTTGATTAATTTAATTAACAAGTTTACAAGTAAATACTTTAGAAATGTGATTCCCAACAAGAGGTACTGTGGAAGAATATAAATGATTATTTGATTAAAACAACTATATCCACACATTTGTGTTTAGAAGGAAAATAACTAGCAATTAGCATCTCCCACTAACCTGAGTGTGTTGTAACACCTTATAGTGCTACACGTGCTACTACTGAGAATGCAGGAAAACTAGTTAGCTAGCTAGCAGAGAAGTTTAAATAGTTAGCTAAGCAAAAACAAATACTTTAAATAATTAGCCAGAAGTAAGGATAAATAGTTACTATGTTGACCTAAAATGAATGGATAAACAGGTGAAGTACTTAGCTAAGTAAGCTACAAGTCATGGATACTTAATTGAAAGATCATGCTTCTTCGACTACAAATGGTAGTAGTTTTTTAAATTTTTTATTGTTGTGTTACTTAACCTCCACTTTAAAATCAATAAATAGCAGGTGGTGTTGATGAAGGGGCACTTGAGTTGAAATTGCTGTGTATTCTCTGTGCCGTAGGAGATAAGAAGTACTTCATGGGCTCTAAGATGTCGACATTAGATGCTACAGTGTTTGGGCATCTAGCCCAGGCTATGTGGACTCTGCCTGGGACACGACCAGAGCAACTCATCAAAGGTCAGTGGATCTGTGAAGTACTCAGACATGAGTGACAATTGCTTATTTACTGTAGATACTGTTGCTTACCTTTAACAATAACACACCTTTGTTATTACCCTGCTTTTGCAGTACATAAACATAATTTACATTCAGTCATTTACAGTTTTCCTTGCTGGTCATAGATGTATTTGTTTGTTCCAGCCACTAGATGGCAGTCATTTTCTTCAGCAATGCAGTGTTGCTGAAAACAAGCTTTGACTGTTGCTTGCATCTTACACACTTGAGTCTTTTATCTTTTCAGAGAGCAAAATCAGAACATGAAATGTCACAAATGAAGATTCTCTGTTGTCGTTCTGATACAGAATGTATGATGAAAGGGCTCATAGTGAAGGGATAAAACAAAATATGTCTCACGAAGTATTGTATTGTATTGTATTCCTCTGTTTTAGACTAAAAATGTCAGCAAGCACCAGTGATACCTCCTGCTGGTTTTAACTGTACCTGTAAAACCTGTGTGTGTGTGTGTGTGTAAACCTGCTGTGTCTGACCTCTCCTACAGGAGAGTTGATCAACCTGGCCATGTTCTGCGAGCGGATGCGGAGGAGGTTCTGGCCCGAGTGGTTTGTTGAGGTGGATGACCTTTATTATGACGGAGACAGTGAGAGCAGCAGCGGTGGCGGCTCCCCTACAGGCCTGCTGGACTTTGGCCTCTTCTCCAGGACTGACACTCTGGACGACAGCGACGGCAGCAGCCACTCTGCCACACACACGCACACACACTCCCCCAAATCTGACCACTCGCTCTTTGACTCGGACGTGGGCACCGGGTCTGACAATGACATTCAGCTTAAGGAGGAGTTAATGCCCGACCTGGAGGTTTGACCTGAGAATAGCTGTGATTGGCTGACACATTGAGACTGACAGGAAGAAGGAGGAACTGTGTTGGTTAGCTGGAAAAATCTGACAGCCTGGACATATTGCCAGACAACAGCTCTCACAGCTGAAGAAACTATTCCAGCTCCTCCACCTCAAATACCCCAAATGACATACCTTCCAGATGGACAGACTGGGTATTAATATGCAGAGCATACAAACTGAACCTCATAACTCACATGCTACTGTATGGTTTGTCCCCTCCTGTGACTGTCTCCGTGGCAGTTTCTCTTTGCCTTATTTCTCTCGTCCCTAGATACAGAAGCTGGTGTGAAAGGTTAACACACAGGAAACATCTCATCTCATGAAAAGTACAAAGACGACAGAAGAGTGTTGTAAACAAGCCAGGTGGCACTTCGCTTGCTATGAAACCATGCAACTAATCACCACTCTGCCGTGTGTCTTAACGCACAAGCCCATTCGAACAGGTGGAGACTGATCATGTGGCTAAAAGGAACAGCTGCTGTGCCTCGGCTGTTAACCATCCGCGTGCTGGAGAGGAAACACAGATGACTCTGAGTGCCAGTCCGTGATCTCGACTGATCCTCGTGTCATTTCCTTTATGCTACTGTATGTGGGAAGAATCTGTATCAAAACATTATGTATGTCTCTGTCAGACCACAACCCTAGATGTACTTGTAGGTGCATGGAATAGAAGTCAGGAGGAAAGATGAGCAGATTTGTGCCTGTTTCATTTACTGGTTATCATCTTTATTTATCTACATTTAGAGATTATTTGCTTGCACTTTGTTACTGTTGAAGTTGGAAATTCCAGTCATTAATTTTAACCTTACTTTGGTATGGAGCTGTAAATTGTATATTTGACCACAAGATGGCGTCAGCAGTCAGCTTGATGCCTCCTTTAATTTGTACCTTCGAGGTAATTCCACCCTGAGGACCTGCCTTCCATTTAACATAAGAAATGATTTCTCCTTCAGTCCTAAACTTTAATATTGTGGTTCCCATTCGTAGGTAACCTGTCAGTGTGTGTAGATGTGTTGTGCGTATCTCTGCATACATACTGCGACAAATCAGCCTTAGTTCTCTCAGACTAAAGGAATGGGTGGAAGTAGTCTGCATTTTTGTTGTAATATCATTTATTATCAGTGCCACTTTATTATTCTGTCAAAATTATCTTAATGTGTCAAATATATATTTTTTGTTAATCTTAGTTTTCTTATTGCTCTCAAAGAGAGACGTTATTTTGGACTATAGTGAAATTTTATTTTCACCTTATTTTAATGTGAGCATTCTGCTATGGAGGTAGAGAACATTATAGGCCAAATGAATGGCAAACATAAATGTGTATATCAGTAGTACAGGACATTGAGTGTTCTAATGATTGTGAGGACTGTACAGCTCATGTTGGCTGAGTGTACGTGAATTTCCCTGGGTGTGAATGTCATCAACAAAGCAGTTGATGAAGAGTCTTTGCAGAGACAGTCAGGATACCAAATCAACAGAAGTGAACGTGGCTAGTTTAATACCCATGGGTGTAAAATGGACTAAAACATCTTGGGAAGTGTTTGCTTTTGTCTTTTGTGTTGAGCTTGGTGGAAGTGCTCGTAATGGCAATATGGTTGCTGTAAAAAGATTGTGGTACATATAGAGTAGGTGTGACTTAAGTTAAAGGGTCACTTCACTTCACTACATCAAGTGGTATAGAGCCGTGCCGATCATTTTGGTTTTAATTCTCCAGGTTTTAGATATATACGTACGATTTCTGCCACCTCAATACAGTAAAGGGGAATGGAATTTAGTTTGTGTTACTCCACAGACACTGTCAACAGTTTTTATAAGGGCTATTTCTTTGGTAGAAATTAGATCCAGGGAAACTGATTTCAAAAGATCAAGTTCAAGCAAACGATAACACATAAATTCTAATGAATTTGAACGCAACGCACCTAGCCTAAACCACCATGTAAAATAAATGATTGTTCGTGGTGTCACTTAAATGACAAGCTAACAGGGGACTTGTATTTGTTAACAATCAGACATACCTTTATCCATGATCTTTACATCTATGGTGTCAAATCCAAAAATGTTGTTTAAATCTGGAAGTTACAGCCTTAGATCCAGCAACTGGGGCTGAACATGGCTTCTAGAAAGAGATGTTTCTTTTGAATTACTTAATGCAGCTATAATCCGTGTTTTCACAATAACAAAGGATCAAATGACAATGTGTAATCTGAAAGGGGTCACTCACAATGAACCTGCTTAGCACCAAATGGTAAACAAAATTAGTGACTAAGTGGTGAACATAATGAAACATTTAGCAGCTTAACAGACAAATATTGCGTGACAGAAACACCCCAAAAAACTAGTTACTCTAGCAACTGTTTGCTAACAAGTTTGCCATATCAACTGCAAAAGTGATAGTATATCAGTTACAAGTGGTCAAAAAATCACATAATGCAGCTTTAAATATGATTTTTCAGCTGTGAAAATGTAATTCCCCATCACAATTAAATTGGGGTGTAGACAGAAATCCTAGAGACTAATATCTCCAGGACACCTGGACACACAAAACACAAAGTATCTGCATGGCTGCATACCACTTGGGGTAACTGAGAACATATTTGAAGATGTGTGTTGTTGTTTTTTTGCAGATTGGGTGAAGTGACCCTTTCTATGAGAAGCTTGGATAGATAGGTGAGTTAGAGACAGAAGGCCAGAGTTTGATCCAGATACTGGGACTCTCAACACAACATCACAATGTCCTGTGGTCCACATCCCGAGCAGACCTGGCTTGGGTTGCGTGCTTCTCAGTCGCCTCATCCAGGCTGGGCATCATATACAGTTTTGGACTGCTTTAATCAAGCCATATGAAAATGAAATGTCTCGTTATTGAAATCATGTCATAGCATTACTGCTGCTGGGGTAATGTAAATATTGTATGTGTGACAAAGTGTATCATAGTGTATGTAGAGCTGACTGATTGAACTACCTATGGGCATGCAGTCATAAAACTGGAACAACTGGATGATTTCAATAAAGAATAGCTGTGACAATTTTAAACATGCAGTTCTGAGTTTAATTTGCATCCTTATCACGTGTCTAGGGTTAATAAAAGTGCTGATGTCATGATGCTGCTTTATTGAGTTCTGCACTGTAGTTTAGTAATCATAACAGCTCACAGATTGTGTTATTATTGTCATACCTATGACTGTATTTTATATGTGTGGTTGTGTGTTTTCAATCAGGCAAACAAGTCGCAATCATTCAGGTGCGGAAGGGGGCTGATTAAGACTGCCAGCTGCTGGAGGCGAGACAGGAGGAGAGGAGGATAGGAGAAGACAGGAGCAGGAACTGGAAGAGAACAAGTTACAAGAGGGGTGAGAGAGAAAAAATGATGGGGATGGGAGGAAGTTAAGCCAGGGCGAATGAGGCAAATAAAAAAATGGAAGTATCCAGGAGCAAGAGGAGAAGGAGGGATGGAGGGGGGGAGCAGGTGGTGGAGAGGAGAGAAGAGGTGAAGAGGCCAGGACTGAGAAATGAAGGGATAGAGGGAAGTCGCTGGGGAGGAGGAAAGTGGAAAGGAGCATCAGGAGTTTTTGGAGGGGAGAGATGGATAGTTAAAGTTTAAGAGGGGGAGGATGGAGGCTGCAAAGGGGAAGGAAAAGGACGGAAGTCAACAGGGAGGACAAAAAGCAGACAAGAAAAGTAGGAGAAGGAACAAGAGAAGAGGAGAGGACGCGGCTGGGCTAGGGGCCCGGGGAGGAGAAGCGAGGGCCACGGATCAGGAACCAGGCTCCCGGGGGACGGAGCAGGTGCAGGCTGTGAGCGAGGCCTTTGGGCCTGAAGGGGCTGCCAGAGCTTAAAACAATCTGCACTGCTCCTTTTTTAATTTGGCTGTCTGAACAGCCCACCCTCCACACTGACTGTCTCTCCCTCTCTCTCACTGCTTAACAGATCAGCGATCCACAAAGAGAGGTAAACACACAGAGCAAAATTAAAAACGGAACTCCCCTGACACGGCAAAACAAATTAGAGCAAACAAATTACAGAGAGTCAACACACAAACAGTGGAGCATCTGTGGCTCTCTGGACTACTGGAGCCGGTGGCTACCTCCCACACCACCACCACCACCTATGGAACATGTTCACAATCAACTGTGTCAATCCTTCACACTTATTCCCTTCAAATCTGTGTTCAAAACATACCTCCATATGGTGTTGTGGGGCTTAGTTTTCAAGAAACATCTTTCTGCTTTTGCATGTTTAAAATCAGCTTCAGAAGGTTTGAAAAGAGACTTGGTGATTGGTGGATGTATGTTTATGAACATCTGCGTGTCGCACATTAATACATGTACAGTATTGCAGTCTTGAATACCAATTAAGTGTTTTCCATTCTTTTCTGACACTAAAGCTATTGTTCAGCTGTGCTATTAAGCGAATTGCAAATGGCAGTTTGCTAACATGGTCACAGTGACAATGCTAACCTGCCGATGTTGAGCAGGTATAATGTTCATTTCCTTATTTTAGCATATTAGCATGCTAACATTGACACCAAACTCAACACTAAACTACAGCTGAGGCTGATTTGGTGATAAATCAAAGTATTGACGATGGTGCTAACTGAAATGTCAAGATCAAGACCACTAAAGTTATTTAAAGTTGTTACAATTATCCTGTGGGGGGCACAAAGGCTGTACCAAATTTTCGGACAATCCATGCAATTGGCGTAAATGTCAAACTTATGGTGGCGCTAGAGGAAGGGCCAGAGGCTCACTGAAGTGATTAGAATTCATCCTCTGGGGACCATGAACGTCAGTCCATCCAAAAGCTTGTTGTAGTAAAAGATATTTCAATCTGAACCAAACAACCATCTAACAGGCCAACATTGCAGACATTGCAGATGTTGCTAGCGTGACTAAAAGTATAGACTAACATCTGGATTTGGTTCCAGTGACAGAAGAATCAAAACGCAAGGGTCTCCATTCAGAAGTCATACAGGAAAAATCCATTGTTGAAGAAGCAGTGATACCATTTTTTTTTCACAAAGTTTAGTCGTATACTTTATATTCCCGTCCCTTCATGGGCCATCCCCAAGTCATTGTGAGAAATGTTGGGACTCACCAGCTAAAGTTGGCAAGTTAAAGGATAATTCAGTTTTGTTACAACTTGGACCTTATTTTCATAGGTTTGGCCCTCATGTGTGCCATTTCTGTCAACATTCTCCTCACCCAAAAATTATTGCTGAGATCTGGGATCACAGCGAAATACTTCGAATAATTTGAACAGGATGAAAAACACAAGCATAGGGTGATCCGGCCAACATTTTTACTAGATTATCTAAACTACATTATTCACAGGGGAAACTGAAAGTGAGCTCATCAGAAATCCTTGGGTGATAATTTTACCATAAGCTTTCATTTTATCTACCAGATAAGTTTGGCTAAACCCCTGAACTTCCTTTTTGGATCCAGATCTCAGCAATTGGTAAACACAAAGTTATCAAAACCAATTTAAATGATGGCCAGATCTATGAAAATAAGAGCCAACTTGTAATTAAATAGAATGATGTTTTAAGGCTTAGTGGAGCAACAAAAAATGGAAATTACAACATAACTCATGCGATACGCAAATACACAGTTCTTCTCTTCTGCTGCCATTGCTTGAAAATTAACGCGAAGATCTCTTTGTGTGTATCATGTAAAAATTTGCAAATTAAAAAATTATATAATTAATATCTAAGAATCAGTCAAATTCAATGAGTTTTGTATGTATTTCATCTGTTACAGTTTTTTTTCTTTTTGTGTGTATGTGAGCTCAGTTGGTCTTGGCTGGCCCTCTCCCTCGGCCCCGTGGCCCCTCTGGCCCTCTGGCAGTGGCTGTGGCCTGTCCATCTGCCTCCTACTGTCTAGGTCTGGTGGGACAGGGGCCATGGAAGACCCCCCACACCCCTCTCAAACCTCCCCCCGCTGAACACCCTCACCAGCCCCCAGGCCAGCTGCTCAGGCCCCAGAATCTGCACAGCGCTGCCAGGTGGGCCCCAGGACACGCAGTTGGACCCCTTCACATACACATGCGTACACGGAGGAACACACAAACACACACACACTCTCACAATACCAACACATATGCTCAGTAAGCCTCTTTACAAATGGAAGCCATGCAACACACATGGTTACACGGGTGGCCCATGTGGAAAAAAAACTCTCTCTCTCTCTCTTCCTCTCTCACTCTCACACACACACACACACACACACACACACACACACACACACACACACACATTGTGCATGTGTGCCAACCCTTTAACACACAGCCTTTGCATGCTCAGGTGTTTTCCACAGCACCCTATAATGGTCTGGGTTCACAGGGGTGGGACACCAACAGGTGGCGCTGTTTTCTTTACTAATTACAACTTTATTTATTCATTGGCATGTGGAAGCTTCCAGATGACTTTGGCTGGCCTGCTTATTCACAGGATAAAAGCCAATGTGTGTGTGAATGTGTGCCAGGATGCTTTTTTTTCTCTGCTGTGGGACACAAGCCATCACCTGCCTTTTTAGTACTCATAATATACAGTGCAATATTTTTGATGTTGTTCATGGGAATATTTTCTTTACTGGAACACAATTAATTATGTTAAATTAGATATTGTGTCATTTATAACTTTTTCTACCAATGCCCCATCAGCCCCAACATGATCCTTATGTGAGCTAATGATGAATTATTAAAGCTTGCACGTAAACAGGTATAGTCATATCTGAGTGACAGAACCACAGCATGTTGTGTCAAATAAGGAGCTCCACAGGGATTAGTACTTGGATCACCTTTGTTCTGTGTGCACATGCTGCCACTTGGTCACAGCTTCGTCAGAGCCATACAGTCAAGATTTTTACACTTGGCTGAGGTGGAAAAGTTGGTGAATTGATAATAAAAACTACAAGTGTCACATACAAGTCCCGTTGTTATAATAACATTCTCACTGTATGTACGTGGGTGTGTGGGTGTGTGCGTGCATGTGCATGCATGCGTGTGTGTGTGTGTGTGTGTGTATGTGTGTGTATGTATGTGTGTGTCTGTGTGTGTGCATGTGTGTGTGCGTGTGTGTGTGTACGTGTACTCATGAATGTAGTTGTGAGTCTGATGTTTGTATGTATTATATGTAAGTATTCTCTCATAGACTTGGTAACTACTCCCTACTACTTCCCTGATTTCTGTCGATCCACAAACTGTCCAACATCCAAAACTTTTCCTTGTCAAGTTTCCATCACTTTTCAAGATCCTTGGAGACAGAGTGAGTCAGTGTCTTATACTGTTGTGTGAGAGACAGACACACCGCCATGGACCAGACCCTATCATAGCTCCCCTTCTGTCGACCCATTATCTTTCTCCCTCATGCTCCTCTTCCCTTTTCCTCCCCTCGCCTTCCTCTGGATGTTATCTCCAGCCGCTTATGCCCTAATACCTCAATTGTTGTACTCTAAAAACAATAATTAGCAATCCCAAACGAGACTGAGGGGCGAATTTAACAGCTTTCTTCTGATGTGTTCCCCCCCTTCCTTTTTCTCTTTATCTCCCCCTCTTTTTTTCATAAGAGCAAAGAGAGGTGGAGGGGTGGGGGGTGGTGGGGTGGAGGGGGTGTTGGGGAGATATTGGCAAAGCCTCTTTAAACTCTCTGGTATTATGGAGGATTACTTCGTGCCGAGATCCTGGCTTTTTTCCTCCTCCTTTTCTCTTCCTGGTTGTGGCAGACACGCTAGGTAAACAGTTTGTGTCACACTTGATTGCGTTTGAGAAATTAAAAAACAGCAATGACAATAGGCCAGGGCTGGGGATGAGGACTGGGGGGACACTGACACCATAAGACCCTGGCTCTTTGGGGACCCCTGGTACGCTGTGTGACAGAGCGGCCCTCGCAGCCACAACAATACAAGACCTCGTCCTTCAGAGAACACTCCTCGCTCCCAGTCTCTGGGTCTATCTGCACTGGGCCATCTGCTCTCCCTGTCTCTCCTCTTCCTCCTCCTCCTCCTCCTCCTCCACAACTCCTTTTGGAGATACAGTGTGTTTGAATCTGGCTCAATAATTCAAGTGTTTACAAGCACAACACTCTGCCAGGTTGGAGGTGCATATGTGTGTGTTTTCTCGACATATTCCCCTTGTGATTCACATACAGTCTGTGTATATACACATAGACAGTGCAACATCTGTGCCTGTCACTGAAATCATTGCAAAAGTTATAGCAAAGCAAGCCATTTCCAATTTACACCGGTTAAAGCTCAACTGAGGAAAATTTTGCTAAAAAGCTTTCGAGCTAAATGTAATTCTCTCTGTGTTGAAATGTAGTGAAAGCTTAGGAGGGTATGTCACTGAAAAAATACATCTCTGAGGATTAATGCAGTGCAGTTGGGAGCTATCCCTATAGAGGGCAGTGTGATACTACAAAAGAAACCTGGTCTACAGATCCTGTTTTCAAAGATTCACAGATTATTGACAGCCTGTAAATATTTCTACAGTGTTGTTTGTTGCTAATGACCTTTCGGACCAATCACAGGCAGTAAATTAAATGTGGTTAAATGTCAAGTTAAATAGGTTACAGTTTAAGGTACTTGTGTTTTCCTTTTCTCTTTTAAACATTTAAGTTGTCCATAAGTTGTGTATTTAAGTGTATATTCTCTCTTTGTAAAGTGTATAAATGTTTTACCATATATGTGTGTGTAAACATTAAGTTATGTTTCTTTTTTAAATTAAGCTAAACAAGAAAAATGCTGTAGCATCAAAATTACAGCTAGTCAAACACAAGTGTAATGTAAATTTCATGTTAAATTAAAGATTCAAGGTGAATGTAACCTCAAGCTAATTCTAAAGCTACAACTTCTAAAAATGTTGAACTTTTCCTTCAACAGAATAAATTACAGCTAAATAAAAACCTATAAACTTTGAGTCAAATCTTAATATACATCTCAATCTAAAACTAAATCAGAAATATTTAAATAAACCTGAGACTAAACTTGATGCTAAAGCTATAAATAAAATGAAAAATGTTAAGTTAAACTTAACCTGGTCACCTGGAATTGTGTGCAAATGAAGAGAATTACTGTCTGTCTCCACTTCACAAAAGGGAGCCATGTGACACTGAAATGCTGCTATGGAAAGCAGAAGTGTCAGGGTGGAGGAGAGGTGAATACACTTAAACTCAGAGGACACATATCCAGGTTGCACTGTGAAAAATATTTCCTAATTAGCTAACCAGTTTCAAAGTCAAACACATCACATCATCATATCAGGTTGTATGTCATAAAGTTAAAATCATTCATGTGGTATGCAGAATATTAGATTAGATAAATCCTGCAGTATCTGTGTCTGAGCTAATCCACATTTCACAGAATTTAAAAACTGGTGACAGTTGCAGGAGGCTGAAGTCTCCAAGTTTGTGTCAGCCTCAGAGAACCATTCCCTGTTTCATTTCCTAGTCTTAGTCTTTATTTTGTGTAGAAGCATTAACTTGTGGCCGACCAGAACCACAGAGACTAGCTTAAAGCCAAACATGGCCACTAACCCATTTATCACCCTGGGCTTTCTTGCCTCTGTCTGCGTTCTCCCTGTGTTACAATCAATCATGTTTAATTCAATAGGCCTCACTTTGCTAAATCAAATCTGCAGTTTTGGATACAAGTTTGTGTTTACTCGTGCAGCACATTTGCTTATTATTATTTGCATTTGACAATTTAGCAGGAGTAAACCTAAGACAGGTTCCACCCAAACTGTCACACGTCGCACCTCTGTCAGGGGAACCAACCTGCACCGGCCTGCCTGCAGCTTGCAGGCCTCCCCTAATATATAATCTGTTGTTATACTGTCACCGCAAGGAGCACAACCAACCCCGCCGAGACGCCACCGAAATTCATTAATCTAATTAAATATGTCGTATTGCCCAAATGAGACGCTGGTATGGCTTTGCTGCAGGATAAGAGCAAAGTAAGGCTGGGTCCCACAAGAGTAGCATACAGCCGACGTGCGCCAATGCTAGTGCGCTTCATTACACTCTTAATTACCTATTGTTTCTAACTAGTTGGTGGCGTTTTAATGAGAATCTACAGGCAGTTAAATGTAATCTAAATTTTCTAATCTACTGGTCCATTACCAAGGAGTCAAAATGTTATTGGTTTTGTGAGTAATCAGACTTTTAAATGGTGCTGATATCACTCCCGGAGGGCAAGGAGTGGGTTTCGACTGTGTAATTGAATTCTGTTTTTTTTCTCCCTGCTTCTTCTTCCTCTTCTTTTTTGGGGGAGCTGAGAGGAAGATTTTTCTGTTGCGGCTGGTTGCTCGGGTCGAGGAGCATGTCTTCGGTTCCGGTCGGATCGCAAGGTTTTTCCGCTCATGGGTCACCATGGCGACCCTTTCAAGAAAACGTGTGTCTCTGCAGTATGTGTCTGTACGTGTTTATGTGGAATGTGCATGTGTGTGTGTCTCTGTGCATGTGTTTTTGAGTGTGTTTCTGTGTTTGTGCCCCAGTCAGCCTCAGTGCTCTGCTGTGCTGTCACCTGCAGCCAGATAAGCCAAAGGATTTATCACCCAGTGAATTGCCTTTGAGTGGTGGATAAAATGGCTCCAATACATTCTCATATGAAAACGCTGCGAGGTTAATGAGAGCCAAATTCACAGAGGGCTAAATCTATTAGGTTTTCATGGATGGAATCAATCAACATGCACCACACCGGCTTATTTGTCATATTGAAGCATTGCCCGTTTGAATTCCAAAACACAATCCTCCTCACGGAATGATTCACTTTGATTTTGATTGCCTCTTCATCAAGAAGATGACAGCTATGAACTAATTTTCTTTTCTATCATGTTACACACTTATTAGCTCTGGCTGTCCTTGGCAGATGACGGATTCTCTCCTTTTATAGAGCCACAGTTAGATTTTCCGCAGGTCTGTTCAAACAGTCACAATGTTCCTGTAGTCTTTAGTGTAATTATTTACTTTTAAGGATTTCATTTGCATAAAGGATTAGCCCTCATTAAATTATTTTAGAGATGTGCCCATGCATGTTCTTGCAGATAGATTTGCCTGACAAAGAGAGTTGTTGCATAAAGTTATATGCCTTTACATCACCAATGATACAATGTTTAAAAGGTTCAAGTTAAAGGAATAGTTAAACATTATGGGTAATTTGCTTATTCTCGTTGTGATGATAAGATCGATTCCACTCGGATTGTGAGTACGGTAAATATGAAGCTACCACCACAAGCTAGTTAGCTTAGCCTAGCACAAAGACTGGAAGCAGGGGAAAACGGCTAGACTGGCTCTGTCTAGGTAACAAAATCCACCTACTAGCACCTCTAACGCTCACTAATTAACAGGTTATAAACTTAATCCTTGCAAAAGCTTAAATGTAAGAATGAAACATTGTGGGTTTTAGGGATTATGTGTCAGACTATTTCTTGGCTGGGCACAGTAACTTCCTGGAGTCTCTGCTAATTGTCTCATGGTGACGACAAAACTGCATGAACATGTTGTTTTTACACTACAGTTTCTGTACGGACTAAACAAACAAAATACAACATAAAAAGAGTTTTAGAGGTGATGGCGAGATGATTTTGTTATGTTTGGACAAAGTCAGGCTAGCTGTTTTCCAGTCTTTATGCTAAGCTAAGCTAACCAGCTACTTGCGATAGAATATTTACCGTACAAACATGAGAGTGGTATCAGTCTCAAAAGACAGATCCTGTTTGGATGTCAAATTGTACTGATGAGTGTTTCTGCATCTGGTGAGTCAGGAGGCTCATTACTGTTTAGTGTGCTGATACTGGAGTTGATCAAGGATTTCCAGCAGCTCAAGTCTCCGCTGGATTTTCAGATCTTTCTTCATCAGCTCTTTTCAGATGGAACCATACAGTATGAGAGAGCTGGCATCACTTTATTCTCTCTGTGCGGATGCTGTGCTGCTCCACCACAGGAAATGTCTAATCATTGCAGAGGAAATAAAAAAGAGAAGAAAGTCGCATTTGTCTTGGGCAGCTCGTACCTTTCTCTCAGTGCGGTGATGGATGACAACCTTGGTGTCGAGTGTGTGTGTTTGTCTATTGCAGCAGTGCAAAGTGACCAGGGACAGGCGCCAACAGAAAAAGGCCCTGTCCCCCAACTAATGAGCAGCATTATTCAAATGGAGTCTTTGTTGTCAGTGCACTGCGCTGTAGTCTGCACACTGTTGTCACAGGCAGCACCGCCTGATGCCATGCTTCCTCATTTTGACGCTCTATCAGTTTGTCGCCTATTGAAATGTATGTAGGGGGGAAAAAGGCACCTTGAAACAGTTGACTTACTGTATGTACATCATCTTGCAGGTGATCATACTGTATAACAGTGATCATCTAATTAATAGTCTCATCTTCTAAAAACAATAAAAGGAGTCATTTTGTTGCACTGTAGCCTCAGAGGATTCAGATGAAAGCTGTTTCATAGGAGGATACACTCTGTGCTGCCAATACATGGTGTCAGTACAGGATCAAACAGTAGGTGGGCACTGAGCAAAAGGCACAAAAAAAGACAGCAAACACAAAATGTCAACAAATAGAGGACTATTACCCAGTTTGTCTACCACTCTGTGGAGTCACAGGAAAAAAACCTGAGAGGAGCTTTCAAGGCCTTTGCCAGCTGACAGGAGGACCAGCGGTGAATAAAGGTGGGGGGAAAAGCGATGGGAGTCGAAAGAGAAAAATCGGCCTTTCTACAAAGAAGGACGGGGGGGAAAGAAGGCAAGGTGTTGGAGGAAGCTCCTCCGACCGAGCCCATCTCCAGCTGTCACAAATCATTTCTGCTCGGGAAGTGAGGGGAGGCGAAATGTCAAAATATTTGAATAAATTCCACAGAAGCCTGTTGAGAGTGGGGCGGTGCGGTGAGAGGGGCATTGTTGGCACAAATGGGGTGGAGAGGGGATGAGAGGGTTGGGGAATAAAAAGGTGGGGTTGTGGAGTGTGTGTGGGGGGGCAGTAGCAGAGGGGGTTTGCATTTGAAATAGCCTTCACGGTTCTGAGGAGGAACACAAGCTAAATGTAAATCAAAGATTTGGCCTGAGCAGTGATATTTTGGATCATTTTAAACAATTTCCTTCTCTTTGGCTTAAATGACTGATAATGACACTGACAACACACAACAATGCTGATACACTTTGGACTCTCACTGCTTCTGTGTACTGTATGCAGCACAGTTCCTGATTGTTAGACAGCTTTGGTCCCCTCACCTTCACATCGCAGTCTTCTTCTGTGAAATGAACATGTGGAAAAGATCTATGTATTTGTCACACCTACTGCATGAATGTCCATATCCATTAAGTTTCAACTGTATACATTTGATATATTGTGTATATTTTCATGTCACATGTACACTGTAATGTTGTATTTTTCACTTTTGCACTAACTAATACTGCAGTTATCCATACTTTTTTCTCAAAAATGTCCATCCAAATATTTCTTATTAACCCTAATGTTGACATTGTTATTTTCTGTCTTTTCAGATGAAGATGAGACTTGAAAGTGAGACAACAGCTCTCCATTGTCACTGCAAGCTTTTGGGTTGATGTATCAGTCTATCTATCTGTTATTTAGAGGCTCTTGCTGCATCTACTAAGCAGTGGTCTGCAGCTACAGTGTTTTAACAGGCAAGTAATGTATTTATTTGTTGCTATTGGGTGTTTAATTTCATAACATTTCAATACACCATTAGATCATTTGATGAATAGGGCATTCCACCAATTTTACACGAATTTCAGGTTATTCGTCTTAGGGAGTAATGCTCCGACTGTGAAAAAGAGGTTTCATTTCATATGTGGCTCTGTAAGCAGCTGTCTAAAGTCTGAGACAATAACCCAGACGACGTCAACTAGAAGATTGTAAGAGTCAAGCTGATGTTACAAAGTAGGGATGGAGTTCCAAAGACAAATAAAAGATGCTATTGTGTTGCATTGTGGGACATGTAGGATCCAGCGTTTTTGAAGCTTGCCCCATACTGAATAGTGAAAGTCAGGATATTGAGGTCTCTGCTGCTTTATTTTTTACCAATATTGTTTTTGTGTTTCTCACATATTATAGCTTTCCAAAAGAAAAATAATAATAATAAATGTGATTTTCTTTTTTTGATCATCCACTTGCAGTTTCCAGGCAGAACCTGTCTAAAGGTTAAGTTAAATAGCATAGAGTAACGAGGACGATTATATGCCAAACATTAACTTCAGCATTCTCACATTAACTATTTGATAAAATATTACTCTGAAATAAGCATCGACACAACATAAGGACATGTGATAATAATGTGATTGGCTGTTGATGGCTACTGACAGCAGAAATTTCAGCTAAACCCCAAATGTTTTGTTTTTGTTTCCGCATAGTTTTAAATTTAGTTTTAGATCATAGCTTGCACTGGGAGCAAAGTTTATCTTGGGCATATTACAAGTTTGTGACATTTTTACTAGTGCTTTAATACTGAGTGTTTGCAATGCTGTGCTTTTACCCTGCAGGCCTGAACTGAAGCCAACGTCATCATGAGTTCTTGTTTAGTTTTACTTAATTTCCCCCCTGCCCTCCTATTAATATTTATCATGCAAGGTGAAGAGTGAATTAAGGACAGGTTCTGGTGATAAAGGTCTGATGGTGCTTGTTTGTTCAAAGTCTCTGAATGCATGTACTCTATCAGCCTGGGTGCATCTACTCTCTTTGTTCAGATGATCCCCGGGGTGCATTAGAAGTCACAGGGTCAGTGTCTCCTCTGTTTGCCTCTGAACTCACTAACACTGTATTTAATTAGGCCTCTAATCAGCCACTAAACACACAATAAAATGAGACAATCTGTATCTGTTTACCTCCCTCTCAACTCCCTACCACACATACACACACACTTTGCATATTTGCATGTATAGTTGGTAAAAAAAAAATCACTTATCGGGAGAAAGATCAAGGTCATGACTCCTCTTCACACACGATTCCCTGAAACCAATTAAACTGTCGGTCGGTGAAGTTCAGTTGGAGGACACGGACTGGAAAACAATAGCAGATGACAGCTTCTCTCCGCTATCTGTGGCTTGGTTTCTCTTGCAGCAGTAATTATATTTGCAGATTCTGTCATTAAGACTAAAAAGCCGGAGAAGCTTTGCAATCACTCGAATACATTCAAAACCTTCTGTTAATAGGCATTATCAGCATTTGGAAGCAGAGTCAGATGTCAAAGATTGCGATGGAAGGTCAGACCTGAGTGAAGACTCAAATGATGAAGAGATGTGATCTACAGTGTTAAACCAAGCTTGTGGGTATTGTGAAAAGCAAAAGTTTGTAAAGTAACGTCCACAAAGGAATAAGGAATGATTGATAATAAAATAAAACACACTTTAGCGGCCATCATGTTTGATTATTGAGAATTTAACATGAACAAATCCTTACAGTGTTTAAGTGTCCTTAAATGCTTAAACCATAAGTGTTCATACACATGTACAAATCATTCACAGGCAACAACAATCAACATTTCTTCTAGCGCCATCATCAGGTCAACGGTTGTCATTTTTCCAGTATTTTTGTTTATGAACAAATTCCTGCAAATCTACTGAAATTCCCATCAGCCTCAGCTGTGCTTTGTTTCTAGTGCTAGTTAGCAAACGTCAGCATGCTAACATGCTAAACTAAGCTGGTGAACATGTTATACCAAGGGTAGATTATGAGACAGTGAGCATTTAGCTCAAAGCATTCAAAGCTTTGCCAAACAGTCTCATAGAGCTGACTCTTAGTCTTCTATTAAATATTCTAATGTGGTGCTTTTTGATTCTGGCATGCAGCATACCTTTACAACAAAAGCGAAAGCTACATCTTTATTTTCTGCTTGGCTTATTCACACTTAGAGTTTTCAATTTACACTCAGCACTGTCACCTCTACTGACTGATTAACAGTAAAGTAAATCTTTACCCGAGAACAACTGCATTGGCAACTTCACTTTCTGTTGTCAATCATATGTAACCCTCTCAGCTCCTATGGAGCCAGAACAGTGACAGCGGAATTTGGCATTGAAAAGAAAACCTGAACTTGATTTTTTTTTTGTTTTTCAATGACAGTTTTTTTTTACACTTTCGGTTTTTGTTTTACAATGTCATTTTTCTTTTTGACGCCAGTTTTTTTCGATGTCTGTTTTTCGGTTGGAGAGGGGGGGTTTGAGGGGAGGGGCCAAGAGAGCGTGATTGGTGTATAATCTGCATACTAATGAGAGGACGTCACTCTGTGTTGGAGCAGCCGTCCTCTCGTCCGCTCACAAGCCTCCGGCAACACCGCAAACCTACATCGATGGCCTCCACGAGTTCACCGGGAAGAAAGTCGGCTTCTCTTGCTGTTGTTTGCTCACACAGAACCGGGCTGGGTTAAATTGAACTTTTAAAAGACGTTATGCTAGTCTGGCAGAGGTCCGCTGGAATGAGCGCTAACCTTTGCTAATACATGACAGCTAGCTAACATTAGGTTACATCCATGGTTGAACGTGAGCAAACAGCAGCAGAGACAAACTGCTGCAGTTTGGCAGGTGAACTCATGAAAGCCCTAAATGTGCGGTCTTTCCCCCCTTGCCTTTATTTGTTTAGGCAATGACGTTCTTCCATTAGTATGCAGATTATACACCAATCACACTCTCTTTGCCCCTCCCCTCAAAACCGCTCCTTTCCACGCCAAAACAGTGACAGAGAGTTGAAACCGAAAAAGTGACATCGTAAAACAAAAACCAAAAGAGTAAAAGAAAGGGTCAGGTTTTCTTTTTGATGCTAAATTCCACTGTCACTGTTCTGGCTCCATAAGCTCCAGGAACTTCACACTGCAGAAATGCCTAAATGCATAAAACAACACTCTCAGACATAAATGTGTGTAAATAATAATGTTGTGCCACCTGGAAGTCATGTTAATAATGGCACTGACCACAGACCTGTCGGAGGTCAATTATGTTGTACTGTAACTTATGAAGATCCATTTATAAATCACAGGCTTCTACAAACCTCTAGTGTAGGCAAGGTCCCACAGTGCATAAACTAGGACAATACATCGGATGCATTGCTACATAACTTGTGTTTTTTCTTTTCCCTGGGAAGTGAATTAATAAAGGAGGTTAGCTACAGTGCAAGGCTGCCTATCACTGCCTAAATCTAAACCGAGATGGGCAGGCGTGCCTGGATATTCTCAGAGCCTCATGAGACGTTTCCCCATGTGGGCTGGCCGTGCTGCAGCTGGGAGAAAAGCACATATATACTGTTCCATACAAGCAATAACCAGCTTCTCAGCCTCTAGACAAAAAGGAAGGAGAGCAGCAGACTCGTTATTTAACTGGCTTTTGACAGCTGGGGCATAGCAGAAGGACAGGAAGTGCGTGAGTGCATGGGTGTGTGTGTGAGTGACACAGAAAGAAAAAGAGACAGTGTGTGTGTGTGTCTGTGTGCGTGCGTAGACATGTATCCACGCACACGCTTATGTGTGTGTCCATCCCCCATTTGCATTTGTGTGTGCTTGGCCATGTGCATATGTATGTGTGGCACAGTAGACCAGAACAGAACTCTGACAGTAGCAGGACTGCTGCTCGCTGATGCCTGCCTGGAGGAGCTGACAGCGTCCCGGCCTGTCAATCACAGAGCATGCCCGCTAGCCCTCTATTCACATCATCCTATCTTGTTAACTCTAAATCTGTCCGGGTACTGTTTATATACTCAGTGTGTGAGACGGGAGGGGGGTGCATCCTTTCCTCTGATGTGTTTCTGTGTTACAGTCTGAGCTGTATGCGTCTATTTCAGACAGAGATCAATCAAGACAAAGTGATGAAAAACTGGTACAGGCATTGCTAAGAAACATGCCATTCTGTCAGAATTCATCCGTATTTGCAGAAACAAATCCAAGCAGATTTAATGCATTGATGTCAACGTGTATCTGATTAATCAACATATTTAAGGACTATAAGGTATTACAATCAAAGCACCTTGCAAATCATAGACATGCCCAATTCAGTTACTGGGTCTATATTTATCTCTAAAATGGTCCACAGTGTCTATGATACACCAAGCATTGTTGCCATTGGGAGAATGAGAGCAAGAGCTCTTGTAGTCAAAGGTAATTATCTCCTCTTGTCACCCACAATGGATGCCTGCTAATAAGAACCATACTCCTGATTGGTTGCCCACGGGTCTGTGGGGACGCTTTGCTCTTTTGGTTTTGACAATAGAGCCTCGGTGCACTGCAGAGACGGAGTGACTGGACAAGTCATTCATCTATGCAAATGCCAGCCAAAATGTGACCACCACCTGTACACAAGATCCATTAGGGCTCTAAATTATCAGCCCTGCAGGGTGGTGTGTGTGTGTGTGTGTGTGTGCATATGTGAAACAATCTGTGAATATGAGATTGTGTGCATGTGTCTGTTGTCTGCATGTTTTTTGGAATACTTTCTAGAGGTTATAGAAGACAGAGAGAGGAAGAAAGAAAGACTTTATATTCTAAGTATGATCATTGGTTTTAAAGCTGTATCACGCCAGCAATATCAGTGTAAATATTCGCAGTTCTTCAATATTTAGCTCATCAGAACTCTACACACTATCAGATTTTGTCTATTTGTTACTGCCTTGATGCCTGAAATGAAACCAAATGTAATCCTGATCTTGCTGTATTTTGAATTCAGTAATCAGAGAAGGTAAACAAGCCTCTCTGTTCTGATATAGTTGGACTCAAGCAGGGCTGCTGTGTGTGTATCAAACTAGAAAATGTACAATGGCATAAATGTCCATTTGAAGCTAAATCATTTTTGTGTTTTTTTGTCCTGTCTTGTTAAATTATACACTGCATCTCTGAAATACAATTACCATGACAGATATTGTTTGGAATCATTACAGCCAAATCTTCACTCTAGTATTAAAAAAATTTAATTTCTGAATAAGTTTCATGTAAATTACACCAGTTCTTTAATGTACTTACTATACTTACAGGACCATAACTGTGCTTTTCTTGATTTCCACACCACCTTATAGTGTTTTACTGCCCTGTTCTACAGTACGTCTCAAGGATATCAATTTCCAACAAAAATCTACTTGCAGCGACTTGAAACTTACTTAAAATGCTGTGGGATAAACCACATAATAATAAATAAATAACACAAATCTATAAATTTAAGGAAATATATTAATAGTAATACAACTTAATAGTCTTTGGTTGTAAAATGACTTTCTTCTTCTGGTACAGGCTAAAGCTAGCAGTGACTGAACAAAAAGAAAAATGAAATTAAAAGCACAAAATAGTTGTTGTTTTATAATTTGATTAGTATCATTAAACAGAAATTACACAAAAAGCACAAACATAAGTTGTGAAAGAAGTTCATACAGTGCATACTGTTCTTCAGCAGTGCTTATTGTTATTCTAAATAACTTTGACCTTAACTGCAATCTGTAGACAGAGTTCAAGTGTAAAATAATTAAGGTTAAACACAAAAGAAAAATTTAGTGAAAACATTTTAATCCACCAACACTGCAAGAAACTGCTCATCAGCACCCCTGGGTAATAAGTGCATAACAACATATCAATCACCACGGCCAGAAACATGCACATAAACATCCAAAGTTTTCAGAAAACAGCTAAATCCAAAAGTAAACTGAAGCCTATCATGTAGCTGGAAAGAATGACATGTGACGTGATGGAAACTACGAACTAGCAAGGTGGGACTAACAACACTTTCAATGTGTCAAAGAGAAAACAGGGTGCATGTTTTAAGAGTGGGTTTGAATAAATAAATAATTCTTATCATTATTCATGTTTGTAGTGGGTTATTGTAAAATACACAAACAAGTACAGTGTTTTGGCTCATGCCTTCTTTAGGGTATTTAAACAAGGATACATTTCCAGGGGTTTAAAAGCCTTCTCAACCTACTGAAGTGTTTCAACCTTCTTGTTTTAAAAAAAAACTACAAAGTTGTTGGTCTTCCATGCACTCATTCTAATGAATCTCAGGAACACTAGATACAGTGACGTGCTCTAAAGGTCCCTACTACACATATAATGCTGAGAGAAATCTCCACAGCAACACGACTTGATGGGTCCCACAAACTGCCTGAAGTTAGTGTTCTTATAAAAGTCAAGCTCTGTATGATTTGTGAAATATCCATATTACAAGGATGTTATCTTTGTGATAAAAGAAAACACTTCTCAAACCAACCAAGGAGTATTTCCCAGACAGTGAAGACATCACCATCTTTCTTAGCTCACACACTTTCTTTTGTAGAGTTTTTTTCTTGGGAGATGATGATGTGTTTTCCTTTATGATCACTCTGTTTTGCCAGCTCCACTCGGAACGTACAAACACACCAAAGTTACCACCAAGAATCACCTCCACGACCTGCATTGAGACTGGATGGATTTTTGTATGAAAACTTTACCTGAAACAACACATGCTTGTCATCGTTGTCTGCTGTGGATGGATTGTTTGATGGGATGGAGGTGAGAGGCTTCTCTCCTGCAGAAAAGAGGCTTTTAGCACGTGGAAAACCTTCACTTAGACTGCGAGCTCCAAACTTACTTTAAATTAATTCAAATGAATGCACCACTAGAAATGACATTACAGCGTGCACATTCAGGTCACATTAGCATTCTTTATTGATTTGACTACACTCTGTCTGCATTTTAGACCATTTGTCAAAAAATAAAGTGGCCTCACGAAACCAAGCTGAGTAGTGAGAAAACTGGTAAAACGTTTTTTATTTAAACAGGTTTAGAGTTTATGACAGATTTGACAAATGAAAAAGCTAATGAGAATACAAAACAGGAATGTACAAACAAAACATAAAAACACATAAAAATAAAACATCTACTGTCCCCATGCTGGACCACAGAGCCCTGCCGTTATCGTTCGCAAATAATCAGGTCCTGATTACGAGGACTCCAAATAACTAGAAGCATGAATACCACTGTGTGATGTCAGGGAGTTCCTCCAACACCCACTTTAATAAAATACATCTCCTTTCACAGAAGAGGAGGATTCTCAAGAGTTTTAATAGATTTGGAGAATTATTTGGGGGATTATAAATACCAAGAATGCATGATGAAGGAGAAATATTCACCGTTTGACCAGTTATGTTATTGATTTCTTTAAAAAAATCTTTCGAGAGTATATGAATATATACACATTCTGTAAACTTGCACTCATTACAAAACATTGATAGAGCTGGGGTCATTTTATTGCATCTCACAGGAGTAATATGTAATACATAATTTATGTTAAGTTGTAGTTCCTTTGCTCTATTAGCAGTAAATCAGCCAGATAGGTGGAGCTACATATCATCCCACTCTTCATCTTCAGTTTCAACACTAAAGTCATTCTCCTACTCTGTTTTACTTTTAGCTGTGTATTCTATCACTGCCCGTTAGAGAGATAGACCTATGGAATGGAGTCACTAATTTGGTTGAGTCCTCACTATTAACGAATATTTGTTCTAAAGAGGAGATTGCCCACACAGTATTGAGACTGTTTGAGAGTGGATTCACCATAGTTGCGTAACTGTGGAATTGTGACAGATGATGAAAGTATTGGTGCTTCTCAAATTGTAGGATTTATTGCTTTCATACTTTAACTATATTTTTGTTTTTGTTAGTTTTTCGTCAGACAAATTTTTTTTTTATTGAAATAAATTGATCTCTTTGGGATCTTGTAACTTACAACAGAATTGTTTCTTATTAAAATTGGACTTTTGATATACTGAAGAGATCTATTGATTGACTAAGAAAAAGAACAATAATATGAAAGCAGGGTAACTGTAACTACACGCACACACACACACACACACACACACACACACAGACTTCAGTTATGTAACCTTTTCTATCTTTCTCTACCATTCTATCCAATTACAGCAGCCGAGAAAAATAAATGAATTCAGCTACGGCATGATTCAGTATAACAGCCAGAAAATGTTCCTCAGTTGTTAAGTCAGGAAAAAAATCATCGTTTTTATACAGCAGTTAGTGCCACCCACACACTGTATGTAATCTATGGTCCTTTCCACAGATATGCCCACCGTAGGGCAGACCAACCACTAATAGTATTAAAAGCTAAGCTAATCTGTTTAATACATGTATTACAATATGTAGGCCTTTATTTTGGAGACTGGGCTGTCGGCATGGTGACAATATTTTGATGACAAATCCAACAAAGCCCTTTTACAGTTGTACCAAGGTGTGGAATTTAATTGTTTTCTTGGTGACCTTAATTTGACGAAGAGAGAGAGAGACGTTTAGATGTTTGTTTAATAAGAATACCTGACAAATGTTCACCTTTAATAAGAGACACTTTCTTCAGCTCTTACATCCTGTGGTTTGCTGCTCTGCAGACCTTAATAAGAACTTTTAATTTGAGTTTGTCTTCCATGTCAACTTTACTCTCCCTATCCTGGAAACGTCGTCAAATGAAAGTACCAACTGTCAAAGAAGAGCTCTGAATGAAACACAGAGAATAGATTACTTCTGTCCATAAAGAATGTATGTCCATTAATATTTATGCTCAAAGGACACATATTTTATCTGGAGGAATCACTCTGGATCTCATATTGCACAGAAAATACTTACAGAGAACTCAAGGCGGAAGGAAACGTTCTGTAAAACTGGAAACACACTGAGAGGTAGCAGCCATTGCCAACTAGTTGGCCAACCTTAATCCATCAGTTTGGTGACTGAGTTTGCTCATAGCTATGAAGTGTACTTCTAAGAGCATGTTCAGTCACGCTTTTACTGTCCCAATCACAGCAATGTTGTCCCTGAGAAAATAATTAGTTTCATCTTTTATTTCCTGGCACCTGGACCACTGTAACACCTTGTTTATCTGCCTTAATGCTACAGCTGCTTCAAATTAAGTAGAATTTTGCAACTAAGCCACTAAAATCAAACCCTCTTGCCATGTCACCCCAATTTTAGCTTCTTTGCAGTCATTGTACTTTCTTTCAGGGTCCGTTTTAAAAGGACATACTACTTACTGATTACATACCAGACTTTACATGGCAACGCTTTCCTTTTACTTGCAACAGATTACATGTACAAGGAACTTTGAACTCACTGTCCCTATTTAAATCGTGCCTTAAACACATGTCCATTAGTTTCTTGCATGACACAGGTCTGTCATTTTGTCATTTCCTTCACAGGTGCTGTTTGACACACCCATATATGACCTGCTGGCACACGGGCTCTTATAAGTCTCAGGTAAGACCCGCTGTAGTTTTTTATTCAAAGTAAAATAGCAGCTGAAGTCTCACATACTGTGTCTCGTACTTTAACATAAAGACATGTGGTCTCTTCTATGTTGTTCAGATCGCACTGGTGACCCAACTTTTGAGGCTTCAGCAGAAAAAACAGCTCCCATCTGAAGTGACTGCTGAAGATATGACTGAGCTGCTGGTGGAGCAGAGCAAAAGCACACTGAGAGTGCAGTGAGTTACTGACACACACACACACACACACACACACGCACACACACACAGTCCAGCACTACACCCGACCTTATCTCTGCTCATGTCCCACCAATCTGTCTGTAATGAGGAAGAGAGGAACAGTGGCGATGCAGCTTGTGTTTTCTTTCTGTTTGAAGGCTCTGGGAGTTTGAACTGGAGGACTTTGATGAGGGAGAGGCCAGGCCTCTTCTTAAGCTGGTAAGACCACAATCCTGAACAGACTCAGCACTAGTTTGGACTCAACTGTTACACTTGATTTATTTAGCAAACATGTCTGCTCATCATATCTGACTCCTTGTTTCAGGCGTGGGAGGGGAACACCAGAATGAAGATGAGGGACGTTGAGTTTGAAGCCAGAAGGCTGCTCAACTCACCAGAGGCCGTCCCTCCTCAGTTTCAGTGAGTCATGTTTCACTCACATTTATTATCAGTTCAAGAACAGCAGTTGAGATGTCTCTGTGGTGTTCTCAGAGTACTTAAAACTAACTTTGAATGACTGTAACCTACAGACATCCCAAGATCATCAGCCAGGCTCAGCAGTACGCCAGGAGCCTGACAGAGCAGCAGCAGGAGGCCCCCAGCTCCAAACGGCTTGGCCCACGGGAGGTGGTGATGGAGGTGGTTCCAAAAGTCTTACAGGGCTTCTGGGTTCCTCCTCCAAACACCTCCTTCAACATGCCCTCCCAGCAGCTCAGTCAGATGGCTGTTGGGGTCACAAAAGCCGTTGAGGACCAGGTCTCCAATGCTCTGTCCTCCATGCTCCGCCAGGTCACCTTCTCCCGCTCCATCAGAGACGACATGGTCCTGTCTATCCAGGAAAAGGTTAAACAGGGTCACACTCGAGACGTCCTCGTGAAGAGGCTCAGGTGCTTTGCAGCAGAGGTGCTGAACACCATCAGTGATGTTGCAGCGCGAGAGATCTGTGTGCTGTTTCAGCCTCGGACTAACAGAAAAGTGTCTGTAGTAATGAACACTAGAAAGGATTGCATCCAGCCAGCAGATGTGGTGGATGGTGCAGAGGCCAGAACCAGCCCTGCTGAAGATGTGAACGAGGAGACTGGTCTGGAGGAGGACACTGAAGCCATCAGAGAACCAGACTCTGCTCTCACTACTCCTCCACCAGCTC
>JAVQJL010058933.1:0-15958 GCA_036024295.1 Nannoperca obscura | reverse complement strand
GCCGGCCCTCAGCCTTACAGTTGAGAGTGGCTGGTTCCCCTTTGGACACAATGAGGTCAGAGGGGTGTTCCACAATGCGGGGAGGGAAGTCTTCCTGGCGAAGACGAGACCCTAGAGGGGATGAAGAGAGCAAAGTTGTCAAAAGAAAGAAGAGAATTAGTTCCATGCATACACTTTACTGTCATGTTAAGTATATGAGACTTACTGTATATGTCATTGGAATAAAGAAAACCACACACACCACCAAGAGCCAAAGTCAAATTCTTCAAATAATCCTTCCATGCAACAGTAAAGAGTAGTACTAATCAAAACAGCAGCAGCTCTAAAGGACTTAGACACAGCACATTATTATTGTTGTGCAAGTGCCTTGTATTAACAGTAATCCAGTTTGACAATATAATTACCACACAATTGCATGTCGCTCATAAAATATTTTTCTTTTGTTTCAGCAGTTGGAACCCCACGAGGCATTGTAAATTAAAAAAACAATGCTGACATGTGAAATCCTCAGGAAGTAATATCTTTCAAAACACGTCTAGCCTTAAAACATGTAAATGCACATGAATGTTTGAATACCATTTTTGAGAAAAAAGCTTCAAGGCTGAATTATAAGGGATTATAGTGTTATCTGTGGCTCGACTGACAATATTATAGACGTTGTCTGTGCTCATTTCACTTATTTAAATATTCAATAGTTTTAAGTGTGTCTGAAACTTCTGCTACTACAGCTAACAATACGGGAAAGGCATATGTCCCCAAATGCATTATGGCCATTTTTACAGTACCTTTCATGAATGGCCAGGGAACCATATAGATATATAACCTAATTATATATCTACATGTAGCACTGTTGTATTGTCCATAGATGCCCATCCACCCTACTAGAGTATACATTTATTTATGGTCCGTGTTCACCATTTGGAGCCAATTTTACCACTGCCTCTGAAATCGTTAAAACAGCCATAGAAAAAAAATCAATACCTCCAACCATACTCACTAACAACCACAAAATCACCTCTAATCTGTGATACACAGTTGAGATGTCAGTTAGCTGGCCTTCTCAAAGAAACATTGCAACAATGAGTCCCTATGAGGCAGAGGACAAAGCAAACCTCCCTAATGAGATCCAGGTTCACAACTCCAATGCCTCTATACATCTTACATTCCCTCAATCTCTTTCCAATCCCCCCAGTCCGGTCAAGCCAGCCCTCCTCCAACCTTGTCCACACACAGTCCCTCACTCATTCTCCCTTCTTTTCCCCTCCAGTATTGTGTGAATGCTGGAGAATCTGATGTGGATTCTACAAAACAGCTACAGGTGTCATTGTTTTTGCAGAATCCTAATAAAAATGTACAAGAAATAGCCCTAAAGACTGCTAACAACACCATACAGAGAGGGAGAGTGAAAGGAGATGGAGAAGATGAACGAAACGTGGCATTTATGTCAGCCATGCAACCTCTGTTTACCTGTTTTATTGCTGTGGGAACACTTCTGTTCTTTCATGCTGCTGCAACCACCAGCTTACACAGCCGTCAGCAAGTCACGCTTTAATGTGCCAATGGTCCTGTAAAGCAGATAATCACCACCACACTAGAGAGTGATGAGCTCCTACACTCCCATGGTAGATGTTGTGTGGTGTGTGTTTACGTGAATCTAAATTTACTGTGAAAATTTGATATAATTTAAGAAGGAGAGTATAATTCCCTTCTCTTACACAAAAAGTCAAGAAGAAAAGGTGATAAAAAACTGCATGTTTTGCATATAAACGCTCCATAATACCTGGATGGTAGCAGTCTGAGTAAATAGATGTGGACTGCTGAGATAAGCCCTCCCACTGCCTGACTATTAAATTAATTTTTGTTGTTTCTTTTTTTTTTCTCCATTTGCTTCTTTTGTCTCCTTTGCCTCGAATGCCTTCAAGTCATCGCCCTAGCTAAAAGGCAAATATAGCTTGAAGGTGTGTCATGATAGATTGGTAGTGACCAAATGTGTGTCGTTATGTAAGGCAACAATATGGAAAATGCATGTGACATCAACCAGCCTTTTTGAGAAGTTCACACAAATTACAAGAAAACACATGTTTTCTCTCAATGTGGCCATGCAGATAGTTTGGGATTTATTTGAGAGTTCCACCTCCTAAAATATGATGGAGGTGAATGGAATTCAATTAAAGCAGGTCTAGAGCCTGTGGTTGAATGTCTTTCTTCTTTTTCAGGTCTGGATGTTAATTAAACTTCAACTTACTAAAAATGAAAATAGGTGAGGTACCATTGCCCTCACACACATGCACACATGAGTGTCAGTTCAATCCACGTGTTGTCGTTTTTTGCATCAATAGAGAATACAAGCAAACTGTGTTGTCTAAAGAGCAACCAATGAACAAAGAAAAGCTACAGAGTTGTATACCCTAAACTGGGTGGTGGCCATCACATCTTATCTCATCTTGGGTTGTCTGGCTCAGACTTGGCCTTCAACAAGAGCTCAGACACAGCCTTTGCAAACTTTGCATACAGAAAATCCTGTTTTGACTTAGTTTCAATCTTCACAGTTATCAATATGGATAAACTAACAATTATAGTATAAAGAAAGCATAAATTTAAGTTATTTCATGTGGATAACAGACAATTCATTTCCCAATTCCACAAGCCACGCTAGCGGCTTTGCGAGGCTGTAGCTATGTTTTGAGCAAAAAGCTAAAGTCAACATGCTAATAATATATGCTTACAATGGCAATGTTAACATGCTGATGATTAGCCAGTAATGTTCACCATTTTCACCATATCAGTTTAGCATATTAGTATGCTAACATTTGGCAATTAGCACAAAACACAAAGTACAGCTACAGCTGATTAGTGCAGTTTTGCAGGTATTTGGTCATGAACTAAAGTAGTTGATGTGATTAATCTACTCTTCAACAGCACAACCTGGGAAGATAACAGCAGAAAGTCAGGTTCTCACCTGCAGCAAAACTAATTACTGTACCCCCCAGAATTGAAAAAGAAAAGAATGTTGCTTGAATGAAGGAGTTATGTGATGCTGAAAGTGTTCCGAATCATTTACAAAATGAGGGGGAATAACCTTTAACCACTTTAAAAACATAAAAAAGAAAAGAGAGGTATAACCACCCATGTAGCAGTTGGTACAAATCACAATATAATAAATATAATTTTACGCACTGTCCAGATATGGAAACCTATAACAGAACAATATAAACAAGGTGGCCAGTGTGGCCTTCGGTCACACAAGCTGCCTACCTTTCTTAATTGTGTTGGGCTGATGCCTAAGGGTCCATGCAGCTCCCTAAGCTCCCTGGCATTACAGAAAGGCAATATCAGCCAGCTACAAGTGGGTCCCCAGAAGACCAGGCTTTATCTGCAAAGGGCCAGCCGCCAGCATACAATCAGTATGCAAAAACATGCCCACAGATGCACAATGTGGTACATACATACACACCAAAGGTCATTTGTAGCACCTATGCCCTTACAAATATATATTTTTTTCTGTCAGTCATCCCTGAAGCAGTTCTGTTGTCTTGTGAAGATCTAGGGAGAGAAGGGGAATGAGGAGCAACAAACACAAAAGAGAAAGGAGCATGTCTGTGTAGTTTTGTCTCAGTCAGTGAGAGAGGAGGTGGGTAGAAAGTCTGTTTTCTCCACAACTGTGCGTCTCTCTAGAGAATCAACTAAAATGTGCAGATAAGACTGAGTAGGAAGCCATATTGTGTTGGAATAACAAGCTAGGTATTTTGTATTTTATTCAAGTAGGTTTGGTGAATATGTAACGTAGAGAAGAAGTCATGAGGGGATAAATTATAGGAGGAAAAGAAGAGGTGATGAAGAGAGAGGGTAGGGGCTATAAAACAACAAACCAACCAAGCACTGAGATTTTAATAACACAATGTGACAGATATGAGGGTAATTTACTGCAGTGTTGGTGGTCTTGGATCGACCTACCCCAGTGTCATTTACAGTACAATACTGTATGTATTGAGAGTGAATGAAAGGAGACTACTATATGACTGTTTGGAACCGAACCAAAGAAATATACAGAGAAAATATCGAATATCACAATCAAATTAGCTTGCTGCACTGAGGTTACACTAGCTGTCAGCTCAGTATGAAAAATGACCCTCTCCAAAGGCATAACACTTCAGACAGGCTGACAGACACATAGACAGACACACAAAAACATATTTCTGAAGCATTTACACTCAAATTCAAAAGTCTCAAAATTCACTTTCAAATTCTCTTCTTTGTTTCCTCAAATAAGAAAGTTGTGGAAAAGCAGCAGGTGACATTTAGCAATGTAGAATGCTGTGGACTGCCACCCTTTGGTGCTGCTGACAGCTGTGTGACACAATCAGCTTGCTCAGTGACTGTGGTAGTGGAAACGGTAAATCTCCACCTGCGGTATTGTGGGATTACCTGTGCTCGAGTGCCAACGCCACTCTGGAAGAGTAGCAGCTAAAAATGGCAGGCAGATTTTGTGGAAGGCTTAAGAGTGTGCAGTAAACGGAACAGCCATGTCTTGTTAAGGAAATCCCTTTGTTTCAGTCTGTAAAAGTAATTTAGTCTTCTTTATTTTGTGACCCATGGGCTGGATCGTGGATCAAAGTCCTCACTTTTAATGGCGAGAGAGAGATTTCCAGAAGCTTCTGAGTTCACACGACTCTTGTAAGTCAAATGACACTACATGTTTGAACAGACAACTATCCAAGGCCAGATCAACAAGGCAGATGTCAAAAGAACAAAAATAAAGGAGACAATAGACAGATGTAGAGGCTAAATTAGTGTTTGAGTGGCAGTGATGAGAAACAAAAGAATAGCATAATACCAAAGAGCCTCAACAACTAAAACCTCAACCAAATTAAGTAAACTACTTCAGTTGTTTTATGTTTAGTTAGAAGCCAGAAACGGAAAATGTCATTTTAAATTAGACCGGCAGGAAGACGGATGTCAGATGGATGTTGGCACTTTTCCCCCTTTGGCCTGACATACAGTGCAAGTCTCAGTTACATAGAACTATTGGGTTAAGTATGATTTTATATTGCAGAATAAATGCTGTCAGAATAGGAAATGTGTGCTGTCAGCATTTCCATCCTAAAATACACTTCACAGACCCAGACTAGACAGCCGTCTGACTCTGTGACACTTAACTCACAGCAGCAAAGTCTTAGTGTGACAAGTGGGTGATATTGTGCAAGTGTTTGCAGTGCATCACTGCACCACCTTTGGTATTTTAAGCACATCTGATTATAGGGAAATATCAGCAAAACTTCCAACAAATTCTCTCTTCTAAGGCCCAGATCTGGCTAATGTGGATTCAGCGCTACATCAAAGGGAGACCAGTGACCTGTTTTATAAAACTCTGCAGACTCTATAATAAAAGGTTACACAAAAGCACAAAAGATGAAATCATGCTCAAAGTTATACATATTTAGCCTTTACATTGCCAACACATTGCCAGGAGAGCTGATACTTGAAACTATGCTGACTTCTTTCAAATCCAAGCCAAAAACCTACCTGTTTAGCATTGCTTAAAATGTATTATCTTTCAATCCATTTTTTTATTAGCTTTTAGTTAGTTTTTAATTCTCTTGTTTTTATCATTAGTTTCCTGTGTTTTTGCCTGTGTACTCTGTAAAGCACTTTGGGTTGCCTTTGGGCATGAAATGTGCTATATAAATAAATCTGCCTTGCCTTGCCTTGCCTTACTAAAGTCAAGCTTTTTTCAGCTTATAGGCATCACAGTGCATTATAGCCATACACTGTTGCTCTTATTTATTTCATATTATTGACTTAGTTAAAGTTAATGTTAAGGAGGATTAGCTCTCTCCGGAGAATCCTTGTCACTGCTTGGATTCAATGAGAGCTCCCTCAAACAGCAGAGCCTTTTGTCCGCCAAATCTAACTGTATAGTCATAAAAGGTCAATGCCTGGATGTAAGACTCTCTGACTGAATTATCCATACATGATTAGTATAAATGTCCACAGTGGACATTCATATGTTTCAGCTTGCAATTTAATAGCTTGAAAGCAAAAGGAAATAACGCCAGACCACAACCAGGCTTTTGTTCCCATGAAGGTTGAGGATAGGTGGGCTATTGTTTGTTATGATCATTAAAACTGGTTTTAATTATGTCACTGAAACTCTGAGCAAGAAGCCTCATAAACAGATTACCTTTTATATTTCTACATTTAATGAATTGTTCGACAGTTTTGGAAATATGCTAATTTGTTTTCTTGCGGAGACTCAGATGAGAAGATTGAGACCACTCTCATGTCTGTCGGTTAAAAATGAAGCTGGAGCCAGGAGACGGTTATCTTAGCTTATTTTAGCTGTCCAGCCAAGAAATAATCCAACACACAACCCCCCATTAAACCACACCACTTGTAATTGTTACACTTAATTAGACAAACGAGATATAGCGTGTTAATTAGTGAGCTTTAGAGGTGCAGGAGGGTTTTTTGTAACCTAGTGAAGATATGAGAGTGGTATCAATCTGTTCGTCTAGCTTTCGTCTGGTTATTCCTTTAACAAAGGAGAAGAAATCTCATTGGAAAATAAACAATTTGTGTTGCTCATACCTTGGAGACGAGTATTCCAAACACACACACACACACTAGTTCATTTGTAAAGTAAAACACCAGGAACCAATAAATGCCAGACATTCTTTCTCAGGCTGTATAAACTACAATTAAGTGGAACAGTTGAACACTGTCATTCAGTCAAGTATGTGGGGGAAGGAATGTGAGTGTGTTTCTATAACTGTGTGTGGCCAGGACAAGGTGTCTGCAACCACACTCTCGCTTGTGCGAACACATTCTATCTCCTTAAATTGCAGTTGTATGGGTGATTTTAATTACATGGCAGTTCTGAAACACTTAATTTCCAGTACTGCAAATCAGATTTTCTTTCGCCTGCCACCGTGCGAACAACACAATGCAGAATGAAGCTATCTCCAGAGAGGAGAGTCAAGGTCATGGACATGATAACACCTCCCAACTGCGGCAGATGTTAGATGCAAGATACCAACTGAGTGGAACTGCATGAGGAATACGCTACACACGTCCAGTTTAAGAATTCATGTTACAAAATTAAGAGAAAGACTTTTTAAAAATTAGAACAGCAACTAATGATTGATTTCAATATCAATTTATCTGTCACTTAATTAGCCAAATAATTTAATCTATAAAATGTCAAAAAACTGTAAAGAAATGTCCATTACAATTTCACAAAGTCAATGTCTTCATGTAAGTTGTTTTGTCTGACCAGCAGTCCAAAACCAAAACATTTCCCTTTTTCAATTACATGAAAGCAGCAAACCTTCACATTTTGAAAAGCTGGAAACTATGAATATTTAGCATTTTTCCACCTCAAAAAAGACTTAAATCATTTATACATTATCATAATTGTTACCTGTAGATTTAATAATAGTGTAAATAATCATTTACATTAAATTACTTTATGAAGCTCCTTCATTGAGAATTGCATGCACATATTAATTTATTATTTATTATGAAATCAGGACCTAATTTCTTTTTTTGATTTTCTTCTTTTAACAGTGCAGAAATACAACATTACAAATATTAAAATCTACTTTGGGGTTGCCAGCTGTTAAATGCCCACAGGGAAGGTAACAAGCAATAAAGTCCTCTGGGCAGACTCGAACCAGAACATTGCTGGTGCGCGATAAACATCTGAGCCAACTAGGTCACCAGGACACCACAACTGGAGAATACATCTATCAGGCTGTCAATGGCAAACAAGCAGTGGTCTCAGTTTGTTAAACAAACCAAAAACAGATATAGAGGGCCAATCATACAGTTGTTTCTTCTTATATTCCTGTAATTTGTAAGAATCCAATAATATTGCGTTGCTTCAATTGATTGAAATGTCTTGATTTGCTCACACAACATTAAACTGAATTGCTGGTCCAGTGTGCATGGCATTTTCCCAGTTAATACTGTTTACCGATCACCCCTATTTATTACATGTTATTGTCAGAATACTTTACACGTTTTGCTTTCTATATAATGACTATATTTTGTATATTGCTTTGACATATGAACAGTTAAGCTAAAGTCTGAATGCAAGCAGCTTACCTCCTCTGATTGTGATGACAAACACCTGTCAGTGGGAGTACAACTGCCATTAAATGTTCAGTGGAAAGTAAAGTGGCTGTATCAGCCATTGATTATCACTCAAGCAGCGCTTGAAACTTCCCATGACTAGAGAGAGACGCTGAAGTGGCAAAGAGGTTATTTATTCTTATTAAGGAAAAACAGCCACTTTGGGTTAATCTTAAATACACTCATTTGATACAGCTGCCTTGTCTTCTCATCAGTTAAAAGTTACAATGTAGTCTAACAGACTGCATAATGGTAGTTTGAGCATCTATAGTTTATCATGTTTCCTTTATGTCCTTTGAGGCTTGTAAAACTGTCACTTAAAATGTTTTTTGCTACACCAACGGAATTGATACTTAAATTAATATTACATTAACTCCATGCTGTGTCATTGCATGTCACAAGTGCATGTCTACATGACCTACATTTATTTTTGGTCTTAATTGCGCCCCTGGTAGAGGCAGCCCAGATGTGAACGAACTGTCATACTGTGCAGGGAGAGAGACTTAGCCCTGAGCACCAAAATCATCTACAAAACTGAAGCCCTTTCACTGGAACTCATACTGGTAACTAAAGTCCCACTTTATACATGCATGCGTGCAGAGACAGACACATTACATAAACTGGATTAAACAATATTAGCAAACACAGACATTCAAATACAGAAACAAGCTCGGATTTCCCTCTAAACCGCTCTTCTGACTCTCAATTACTGCCTCTATAATGAAGAGGCAGATTGAGTGGCCACAACCCAGGATATTTCTGGACTGCATTGACACTAAAAGCAATCATAGCATTAGCTTAATAACCCAAGAGAACATTAATAAAAGGGTACATTCAGCCACAGGAGATTATAGGTTAGTGCTATGTAGGTTCACTCAAATTCTGCTGGCATTGTTAATAACCTGTGTAGCAGAAGAGGAAGATGGGTCTCACTTAACTCTATGATTAGCCCCCACTATGTGAGAGTAGGCAAATACTTGTTCTATGGTATTAATACCCTCCTAGTTGGATTACATTTACATCTGACCTGCAAGGAATAGTTCGACCCTTCACTGTTAAGTATGAAGCAAGAGCCGGGAGACAATTAGATTTGCTTAGCATAAGTCCTCTGCCCAAAGGAAAAAGTGAGTGAAATGCAGACTGCAAAGCACATCCCACCCTGTCGTGATACTGATGTCCAGATATCTGAGCTGCCTGCCACCTGTTTCACTTGTGTGCACTTCTTGGTAACATCTGTGCACCAAGACTTTATGCAGGATAAAGAATAGTTGCAAATGCATATATAAATACCTCTATGTCTGCATCAGAGGTAGTTTGACTGACTTCTTATTCTTCTTTTGGTGTCTAACTGCGTTCCCTTGCAATCAAGCAAATAAAATGTATTAACCAGAAATAGATTCATGAACGTGTATTGGTCTTTTTTATCTCACAATTTAACACACTAACCTGTCTTTGCTTATAAAGAAAGAAAACTCGAATGTATTTTTATTTTGTTTCTCAAAAGGGTTTCAGATCTTGAGGCAGTCGTCTGACTGTTTAAAAAACAGCAACGGGTACTGACACATTGGCAGCAGTCAAGCCAAGGAGCCAAATGCAAATCTTATCAAAACACAGCTGCTGCTGCTGCTGCTGTGGCTGGTGGTGCCAGATTGTTACCTTGGTAAAAATACAGTCCTCATTTTAAATATTAGCTCTTGTTGCACTCTATGAAAAATGTACATATTATTTGGCTATAAATATTTTTTTCAAGAAATGATGATGCCGTCTGCTAGGTGAGATGCGGCACGCAGTGGCCACAAAACAAATAGGAGTGTACCTCTTGACATTACCCATTCCAAAGATGAATGTCTTAAATTGATGATGAGAATATGAATCATTAAATAAATACGAAAATGCCAGAGCTTAATTTATAAATGTAATATAAGAGGAAACCCCGTTCTTATATAGTCTGTTGTGTATATTTCTGCAGACACTAGTATATCAACAATACCTGCAGGGAGTTAAAGTGCTACAGTGGTGATAAAGCACCGCAGTGGGAGCAGTCAAGTAGTCAGACTTCAGCGTGGATGAGAACCGGCATCTGGAACTCCATAATATCAACTGCTCTTTTTTCACAGCAAACCTGCTTGTGTCAATCACTTCCACTGGGCAAACATCATTTTAACTGTGTTCCTGACAAATTGCTTTTCACTATTTTTTTTTGCCATAAAGGATTGAAGTGTTTATGTACAGACTTCAATATTTTTTTTACTATGAAAAGTTAAAAGCTTGACCTTCGATAAGCTTTTCCAACTGATTTGTAGAAGGTGATTAAAACTGCTCATGTGGTAGTGATTAGAGAATTTATCTGTATGAACAGCTTTTAATGCGTGCTGCTGTTGATCACACGAGTTGGCAGGGGGCTCTGGGGTTGGTTATTGACGTAAGGCACACGGCTAAATCCCAGCTTTCAAGCTTGGTTTGCTATGTTGTGTGGATTGAGATTGAGGGTATTATAATGCTGTCCAGCTCGAATGTCAAGGAAGGTAATAGGTAGGCAGACTCAGCAGACATTTTGATTGCTTTGAGGTGAAGGTTTATTTACAGTGCTCTCCATAATAAAGGAAATTAAGGAAAAAGAAAAAAGAAATTAATTGAACTAACTAACAAATTAAACTAAAGCCTTTGTTTAAAGGCATGAAAACCTCACTTCTCCTCCCCCAAGGAGCAACAGCACGACTGAATATATAGGATCTTCAATTAGCACCTAGAGTGCTGTGGCCAGTACCACAACCCAACAGGCTGACCTCCACAGTAATCTTAGTACCATACTATTCCCTTCCATTCTCCTTTATAAGCTCAGTTACACTCCTAATGTCAGTATTCCTACACACTACTTCTGCATATATCGAACACAAAAAAAATATTCCTTTCACAAAAGAAAACCCTTTCGCTTGGTTTGGCCACGTCATCCAAGGCATCACCAACACAATAAAAATCAGGATATGCTGAGCGGCCCCCTCCCACCCAACTGATCTGCATAGTGAGTCTGAACAAAAGGAACAAACAATTAAACAACGTTCAAACCTGCAAAATAATAAAAATAACTGAAACTAACCCAAAAGCTAAAGGCAACAATTTGTCTTAACTTTCATTGCCAAACCAACACTGTTTGGAATAAAGCGGCTTTAAAAATATGGCAATGGTCCAAACTTGATACCAATCTTGTGTTATAATAAAGGAGCTGTTTGAAGTGAGAAAAACAGTGCAGGTACTTTGGCTAATTGGAAGTAAAATTTAACTCTGCTCCCTTAATTCTTATGGAAGCGGAAAATCACAGGCTATGGAAACAAAATGTCTGTGAGATTAACGACTGTCTGAAGGTTCTTTTTATTTTCTCCGTGTTCAAACATACAGATTCTGTGCATGAGTTAATTACTATATTTCATAACATAGCCACCAAAGACTGCAGTTTAACAGTGCTTCCCTCTTCCTTACACCATGACACTTTCCCTGTCCACACTTTCTTACCTTCTCATTAACCTGAGGCAATGCTTTTCCAAACACCCTGCAACCCAGAGTTATATGGACTTCCAGAAGGAAGGCCTTCGGCGAGAAATGGAATGTAAGAAAGTGCAGCCCAAACCCAAGAGGCTTTTTATTTTTTCCTTTGACCATAAAAGTTTCTGTATTATCTACACAAACTCTAGAGTTGAATTAGCAAACGGAAAATGTCTTAATGACTGTGGAGAGACAATAAAAAGGTATGTTTTCTTGTGAACAAGTCAGCGAGACGTCAGAAGTAATAAGGAAAAGAAAGAAAAAATAAAAACCCTTTCAGGTGGGTGAAATACAATAATAAAATCGTAGGATACTGAAATGATGGACATTATTACAATGGAATACATAACCGCATATCATAATTATTTTACAGTTTAGCTCTTACAACATATTACATTACTTGTTAGATGCTGTTAATCCCTGTATCAAACAAACTAAACACAAAAATCTCTTACAGGATAGAAATGTCTCTTCAGTTAATAATACTGAATGAGAAGAATTAGCTTTAGATACTAAGAATATCTTCATTCACAGTGTGTGTGACACCATGCAATGGCTACATAATACAAATATCTCCCAGCGGCTCTCCCATTGGCTAATGAGACCGCATGTCAAAATGCTCGAGATGCTTTGAGAGACTGCATTCCAACGTCAGCCTCTGCTTAATGAAGGTAACAGTAGGTAGGTCCTCTCCCTGTAACAACAAGGTCAGTCCTGAGGGCATCATGCTCATTCTGGCCTGCTGATCGACCCACTCTCTTCATCATCACTGAAGGCTTACTGGGATCTGATAAGCCAAGTGAAGGACTGGGTTTGGTTTAGATGTGTTCTGATCAAGGCTGTCGGAATACATTTTAATTCGAATTTCAAACAAATGTCATAAAATCAAACCAGTTGAATACTTCAAATACGTATTCTTGATTGTTTTTTTAAGTATTTTTTGGCTTTTTGTCTTTATTTTATAGAGACAGCTATGGGAGGAGAGAGAGGGGACAACATGTAGAGAGGGCTGAAATTGAAACTGGGCTGCTGCGGTGAGGACTCAGCCTACGTGGTATGCACTTTTAACAGACAATTGAACTGAATGCATCAGTAGCGCCCAGTGACTTGTCTTATCGATCGTATAAACCAAGTCAGCCAAGAGGATATGGATTCTATTGATTATCACCCGCCTGACTGGAGAGGAGATGACTCACACAGAGGTAGCGTTGAGAAGCATCTCTGAAGTCATACTATTACTATGACCTTTAAAGCTGTCCTTTCAAAATACTAATTCTCCCAATTACTCTCAGACCCAAATCCTTGAGGAATACCGAGGAGACACACTTTGTCTAAGAAAGAATCTGCCATTCTCAGCACATCTTGAACATCAGAGCAGGAAACAAGATGGATTCTAAAACACACACTTCAGGTGTGGGATGTCTTCACAATTAGTGGTAAAATCTCAAACTATAAAGAGCAGATTTATTCACAGAAGTAATTATCCAAAGTGCCTCAGCACACAACCATGGCTGGACACTGACCTCAGAACAGGAAACTAAGGCCAAAGGAGTACAAACAGCCCGGGGAAACCACAAACCCACTGGAATTTCTGAGCTTAGAAGCCATTCTATCCAGATGAGCATGTCTATTGGTTCACTATTTAGGGTTCTCTTGACATTTGTTTTGTGATGAATCGAGAGCAGCATCTTGGGGTGACAAGCACAAGATGTTTTAAAGATTAAATAAATAAACTTAAGATCACAAATAATTTTGCAAAAAGCCATGTTAGGCTTATTTATTGTGTGGTAACCATGATTTTGTTTTCACAGTAGTGTGAAGTGATCTCTGATACATTATACACAACTGCATCTTGTCAGCCTAAATAACACATACATAAATGACAGAATAATTAGGTTAGAACGAATTGTGTGTGGTTGACTTAATACATTGCTGTGGTGGCAGTGACCATGAAACTTCACATTTAATATTTAAATATTATGCTCGGTTGCATGCTTTTTTGCTTGCATAGAAAAAAAAAAAAAAAAGTTATTGTTATCATGTAATTTCTATATTATTTGTTCCAGCTCATGCTGAAGTTTTTGTTGCACATAATGCAGACATTATTGTTCTTTAATAAGATTAATTTCTCAATGTACAAAACTGAAATAGCTGACTGAACACATGAACTATGCTGGGATTCTTTTTTTACAAAGTGGAGTAGAACATGTTGAAGGGAGTAGTAAGGGTGTAGGAGGATCCTTCAGGCAAGGAACCTGCTACCTTTGTAAGGCAGGCAGATAGTAATCGATCTGCCTCAAAATGAGGAGTAGTGCGTGTATGTGTGTGCAGGAGTGTGTGCGTATGTGCATGCCTGTGTGAAGGTGTGAAGACCTTTTGAACTCCAGGCCCGCAGGCACTTGTTAAATCTCTCAGTAGCTTCCCTTCCCCAGGGTTGGCAACCAAGCTCGGCCTCACAGCACCACAGGAAACCAGTGAGTAAACAAGGGGAGCAATCATGAATCACAGCTTTCAGCACACAATTCGAAAACACACATTAAAAACAAGCTCACGCTAACACCATTACATATGCATTTATGCACATTCAGTCAGAATCAAACAATTGCAGCAACGTCTGCAGGGGTTTGAGAGACAAGAGAGATACAGTCTCAGTTATTCTGCCAAAGCAGTTCCCGGTGGTTCTCATGAGCATTTTCCCAGTAACAATGACCTCAATAACACCTGTGTCAGACAATTTTTATTTGGCATGACCTCATGGAACTGACACTGTGGATGCTCTGTATGAGCTGTAAGTTATTAGTCTGACTCAGTTCTTTCAAAATATAAACACAAAAACAGACGACAAAGTCCAGATATAAACCTCAAACCAGGTGAGATGAAGCCCAATTATGGGTCAAAAATATATAAATTGCTTAAAATCTTAAAGCCATTTAAAGCTGAATAAGCAGGGTGTGCCAGTCGCTACCAGCAGTAAAGAATGAAAGATACATTAACAAGCAACCAGTGCACCTTTCTTTGAAAACAGAGTAGTTTCAGCAGATTTTCAGTCAGTATGAATGAAGAAGGGAGGGGCCGCACAATGGATACCGTTCTTGAACTCTATTTCTTATTCCTATCCTACATGTTGGCATGTTCCAACAAATAAACAACATTAATGAAGATCCTTTCCAACCAAACACGTCTCCAGTGAAGCTTATTAGTAGAATTATTTCCAAGGAAGAACCAGAAGGAATTTGACAATATCATCCAACCAACAAAGGCATTCTCGTTGGTGTTCAAAGATGTCCTATCAGCCCCATCATCCATAGCGAAGAAGTCCTCATTAGTAGTGGGACTCTGCTCATCACTGTCACCATCACAAAGACTACAGGGAGCCTTGTTAGCTTAAGGGACGACACTTCAGTCCAGCTTCTCCCAATCAAGCCATCATTACTTAAAGTCCAGTGTTTTGTAACAAGTGCCCTGCAGTATTTTGGGTCACAACAGTCAACCTCTTGCAGCCACCAGAGTCAGTCGCCAAAGCAGCATGAGTAAGTACACGTGAACTCTGACCTGTGCACAACTAACTCCAGCAGGCCAGCCAGATGTCTCAGTCAGACTGGTCCCTATGGGGTTGCTGCGCACACCAGTGATGAAATTAGGCTGTGTTCAGCAGGTCTCTGAGCCCCTCTTGTACTTACTTCTCCACACATGAATGAGAGGGTCTATAAAGGTAAAATAAGCCTCAGAGGACCATGGTCACTTATTGCTAAAGTAATTAGCCTAGTTATTAGCGTAGCTAGTTACTATGAAGATATTAATCCTATCAGTGCCAGCGGAACTGATAAAGTTAACTGCGCTTTCAAACCCTGTACTCTGTCTGAAAGAGCAGTTGTCAGACAACCATTGTAACAAAGAATAACAGGACGGACCATTCTATTATTTTCCTGCGGTTCCTTTTTTAGGAAGTGTTTACAGACCATGAAACAAAGCAGATAGAATGGCGAGGCAAGTCACAGCAGCACTCTGGGGATGCATCATTTAGATCTGTGGGATGAAAGGGACAAAGCCATCTCTACACAAGCATATGCTTTTAATGGCTCTCATTTAGATTATTATGTATCAGCCAATTACCATTGTCAGATTTATAATGCAGAGATTAAACTCCCAATGGAAGGGTAGTTCCAGGTTTTGAGTATGATAAAGTCACTTCACAGAAAGGCATTCAGAGCTTGATGATGGTTTTAATGATGGACCTTTGGACGCTACAGTCAAGATACCATACGGGGGGGGGGGGGGGGGGGGG
>JAVQJL010058931.1:0-16527 GCA_036024295.1 Nannoperca obscura | reverse complement strand
ACAAGCACTCTCTCTCTCTCTGCCACACAAACACACACACCATAGCGTGGCTGGCCAGATGGGACTCTTCCACATGACCAAGCCGATCAATCAACACTGAAGGGCCCAGGTGCTACTACTCACCATTTCACAGTCTGTCACACACACACACACACACACACACACACACACACACACACACACACACACATCAAATCCACCAATCTATCACTATAATGGTAACCGTGGCAGGGACACACTTTATAAAACAGGGAGAGGAGGACAATTTACTTTCTCTCAAACAGTTTAATCTCACAAGGCAGTTGGAGCTTTCACTTATTTTCAGTTTTAAGTAGTAAAATAAGAGCACAGGCTTGGTTTGGGTGGGAATATCTGACAGTATCACGACTTCCAACTACCTGCTACTTTCCAAAAATGAGTGTATACTGTAGTTGATGGGTGTGTTGATGTGGAGAAAACATGAAGCGACGAGGTGATGGAGCGAAGAGGAGAGGAAGGGTGGAGATCTGTGGAGGAAGGGGGAAGAGGATGAACGGACCAAAGGACAGAGGGGGAGATACAGGACCATTACTACACTGTTTGACATCATCAAGGATTCAGCCTCAGGCCAGAGCGACTAATGGGGGTCTCTCTGCCTCTCTCTCTCTCTCTCTTCCCCTATCTCACACAGACACACAACAATCACATTCAAAATGCACACTACATGTACAGATATGAATTCATGCATGCTTCAGTGCTTAGAGCTATACAAGAAGACACATGTGAATACACATGTGCACAACTATGCACACAGACGCACCCACAGCTGAGCCGCCATGTCCAATCTGATAAGGTTTCCATGCAGAGTTTAAAATAACAAATAGCTGAATCTATGCTTCCTTTTAGTATGTCAAACTGTTTCCATCTTAATTTTGGTGCAAAACTGTACTGTACATAATTGTTTTGTTGCATTGAAATCACCTCAATAATACGTACAGGAAGGTCCTATACATCCTATTTTCCTGTTGCTTCACGGGGAAACTAATCTTGCATTATCATTCATGTATGTGTCATCTGTGAGACAAAGGGGCTACAGTTTAGCTCCTCTGTACCTTGAAAGCCACTCCACTTGTGCATCTCCGCAGTCTTTGAAGGGAAAAAAGGCTTACAGTGCCACGCTGCCGAGAAAAGCCAACTCATCCCCACCAGCATTTGTTGTGCTCTGCTTAATCTAATTCAACTGCTAAAACCCCTGTGACAGCAGCTCCTATGCTTCAAGCACTACATCATAGTCTTACAGAGAAACAGTAACGGAAATAAAGATGAGAGGGAGAATAAGCAGAGAAGGTAATGCATCCAGATAAAAAGAGATGCATGTGGGATAGAGAGAAAGAGAGAGGCAGTGGTGTATCTGAGAGGTGGGACCTTCAGAGGGGCAGAGAGTTGACTGATGTAGACAGCTGGACATGGAGTTTTTAATCTCTCCAAATAGGATCTGCCCAATGTAGGCTTTTCTCCTGAACAGCAGGCCCAACACTGGAGTTGTGACAGCCAGACGACAGCATGGGACCACAGCACGCAGAGATGATAACACCGCTGTCTGTGTGTGTGGGAAAGAGAGCAATAGTGCATGCATCTGTGTGAAGAGCAAGAGGGAGAGAGGCAGGCAGTCAAAATGTCTGCAAGTCTTGCCAGAAGATGTGTCAGATAAACTTTGTAGTTTTGGTGTCAGATTCCATCTGATGCAGAACACTAGTTCAGTTTGTTGTGGACGGGCCATGCTCAGGTTACAGCTGTGATGTAACTCACAATCGTCAGGTTTCCATCCGAACATAGCGCACACCTTAATTAAATTTCCAGAAAATCTGCAAAATAAAATGAAAACTAATTCATATTTTCATCCACTACTATTTTGGGAATATTAGGAGTTGAGAGAATCGAGATAAACAGCTGGTGCCGCTTATTCTCCAGTTGGATGCCTTTAAAACCATGAAGAAGGAGAGGGGGCAACGAGATGACATAATTGAAAGAGCGGCAGTCAATCTTAAAACAGTGGGAAACCATGTAGACCACTTGCTGAAAGGTACCACATGTATAATCAATGCAGGTAATGATATTGTTTCAGGAGCGCTAAAGGTGACGTTGCATTTCTGTATGTGGTTAAAGAATGCGGTACACACATTTTGTATAAAACTGCTCCCATCTGTACTTACCAAATGCACTTTACTGTATTCTAGCTGTAACTTATTTCTACTCTACATTGTGAGGAAATCTTAATATTTGATGGATCTTGAAATTATTTGTTGGATTTACTGTGCAAACAGTTAGATGCTGAACTAATGTCAATATGTTGGGCTGCATCACTGTTGAAATTTGTGTAGTCTTCAGCAGCTACATGCATCATTTTATTTAAATATCTGTGTGAAAATGTTATTTCAATATCTTTCTAATTCCATATCATATTGCGAAGGTTTTTGCTATTTTGTATTAACATGAAACATGGCCATTAATGGTGCATCCTATAAACGCTTGCTGTGCTGAGTCTTTATTACTGGAGACTGGAGATGTTTGTTCACAGTACATTCATATGTCACACACACGTCACACCCAGCTGCATGCTTAAAGTGTAATTTTACCACTTTTATGCATCTGTGAATATGCATCCTACCAAGTCATTTTGTAATTTTAGTATCACTGTCCAACAACATAACATGAGTAAAAATGTACAAATAAACTAAGACTTTATATTTCCACTTTGCATGTTTCTAATGCAGGAAGTGTCAAGAATCAAGAGAGAATATTTAAAAAGAAAGCTAATGTCTCTACTGGTGTTATAAGAATGTCACATTTTAGTATGAAATATAAGTTTTTATTAAGGTGGAGATCTTCTCCAGGGCATGCATATATTCTCGTGCTTTTATGTGTGTGTGAGTGTGTGGCGTGTAGTTGACGGGTGTGTCAGCCTGGCCTATTGTCAATTTTTTCAGACAGGCTAACAGGCTCTCGGGCACCGGGACCCAGAGACGGTGATGGGAACACTGTTTAATTGGGGTAATCGGCGCGCTTTTAGGGACCTGCTTATTAAGAGAAACCCCCCCCTCATACACACGCACATACATAGACACACACACGCCTCAGCACAGACCGACAGACAGGCAAAGTGACAGTTCTGCCTCTCGCCACCCAATGCCTTCGCCCACATCCCTGCGTCAAAGACCCCGAATCAGCAGGCGTGGATGGAGTGTATGATGGTGAATGTGTGTGTGTGTATAACGATGACATCTCTGTAACACTAACAATGTTTAACAATACTTAAATGTGTCAGTGATACAGTGCCTATGCCTGGAGAGGGAGATAGTGTTAAAGGTGTGGTGGTGACGAGAAACGCTGAGCTCTGGACATTTTTTTTTTTTACAGATTTGGACATTTGAAAATTAATGAAAAACATGTTATTTGGGAATGTTACCATGCATCTATAGTTAACATCAGATTTAAAGTTATATAGAATGTTACAGTAAAAAGAAAGTAAAACTAAATATGGCTTTTTATCATCTTATTTCAAGTACATGGTATGCCTTTGTGTAGTATTACTTTTTTTTTAAATGCTCAGAGATCTCAGCTTGTTGTAAACAACAAACAATTTAATTCATTGTCTGAGGCAACAATGACTGAGATTGTTTTATCTTGTCTCATCCTGTGCTATTGTTGTTGTAAGAGAGAGGGATGTGAGGATTAGACACTGTCTGACTGCCTAACCCCCAACTGCACACACACACACACACACACACACACAAAGAACACATGCAAACTTTTCCCAACCCCCACACGTACACTTTTTCCCCTCATTTGTAATTTACTGTTGTTATATGAACAAATCAGTTTACAACCAACATGTACCACCTGAATGCGCAACCTTCTGATACCTGAAAGATTACCAACTTTACTGTAATTAAAAAAGCCCCCAAAAAACAATTACACCATATACATTCAGTCTTTATCAGTACTATTCCAAGTATCTCTACCCAAACCTTCACCTCACTTTTTCATTTATTTTCCCAGATTCAACTGTCCCAGTCCTTCCGGTTTCCTCCCTCCCTCCTGTCCTCCCATTATCCATGCATTCTTAACTTCATGAAACTCCACATTACATCCTCTTGAGAGGCGAGAAGGTGGGTTCTGATTCCTGCGTCCCCTCCTCGTTCGCTCATCCTAAGACAAAAGGCCTTTTATGTTTCGTTGTGTTTTCTGCTGGTCTTACATGTAGAGAGATGTTGCCCCAGCATTACTGAGGGTCAACACATATTGTTTATGAAAAACAAAAGGATGATGACGTGATGTCATGTCTAGACTCCATGCAAATGAACATGGTTCATAAAAACCTCTCGCAAGTGTGCATACAGTATTTTCAAAGCCACACGATGACAAACACACACACACACACATCTAAATAAACCACACACACACACAGAGTGGCAGACAAAGTGGGAATGATTATGGTAATGATAATAATCATGGCTGTCATCACCGTCTCCTCCACCATGTTAAAAATTAATCTGAGTTAACGGTAATCCACGTCTCCTCATTAGATTACTGGTGTGGGGAGGGGAGACTTACAGGCCATCTGTACATCATTAACAGAGTCTCAGTGACAGCCCTCTACTCTACCATCAACTTCCTCCATCCCTCCATCCTTCTGCCCTTTCATCCATCCCTCCATCTTTGTCCTCATCTATCCATCCCTTCCTGTACCACTGCCGCTCGGTCTCCTCTTCCTTTCCGTCTTCTCTCTACATTATTCAGTGTGTCAGTCTAGATGTGCGTCACGTTCACAATCCAAACCCGGTGACTGAGAGGATTTGAAAATCACGCTGATGTGAGGCTGTTTCTCTGTCTCCAAGAGGTGTCATTATCAGCTGGCCTCATCAGTCCATCATTATTATTATTATCACATTTAATTTCTCTTATGTCATTGGACATTGTTGCCTCTGATGTTCCATCCGTTTATCTTCCTCATGCACAGACCGGCAGCGAAACAAGCTTGATTTCTGTAGTGAAATGATTCTTTACAGCAAAGGTCAAAGGTCAAGGTCAGCTACAGAGCTGCAGTACAGCAGTGCCGCCTGGAGCTGAACAGGGATTCACTGTCTTGCTTGAATCTCCAGCAAAAGGGTGATCTTTTTACATAACTGACAGGCTCCTCTGCTGCCAAGCAAAAATTGGAAGGAAACAGACTGACAGAATAAACCTTGACACATTCATCACTGAATCCTGTTGCTCATGTCACTGGAATAAGCACAGACAGGCAAAAAAAGAGAAACAGAAGAAGATGCTGAGGGGCACGCACAAGAGAATGACAATAAAAGGCGAGTCGTTTAAGAAATAGTTTAACATTTTTGGAAATACACACTTATTTACTTTCTAACCGAGAGTTAAATGAACAGACTGATACCACTTGCATGTTTGTACAAAAAATATAAAGCCATCCCCAGAGGCTGGTTAGCATAGCTTAGCATAAAGACTGGAAACAAAAGGAGACAGCTAGCCTGGCTCTCTCTAAAGGTAACAACATCCACCTACCAGCACCATGCCGGCTTATTTCTTGGCCATTTTTCCAGAAAGTTAGTGTCTGACCAAGAAATAGTCCTACACATAATTCCCATAACACTGTAACTTGCCATTTGTACTTTGGCTTCTGTACGGATTAAACAAACAAAATATAACGTATTAATCAGGCAGCTTTTTTTAGACATAGCCTGACTAGCTGTTTTTACCTTGTTTCCAGTCTTTAGGCTAAGCTAAGCTAAAAGTCTGTACCATCACATTTTATGCACAGACATGAGAGTAGCAGTCTTCTCACCTAACTCTTAGTATTTCCCAGAATGTTGAGTGAGTGTCGGCAGAGTGGACAGTTTTGTAATTAAACAAAGGGAACCAGTGATGAGTACAGTAAAGGACTCCCAGGCCCTTGATAATTGATAACATCTGTGCCTTTATTTCACTGTGGGGCAAGTCTGCTCTGAGTTCTGTCCTGCTGTGGGCAAACATCCTCCACTGTCTGCAGTGGATATTCCCAATCAGACACACTTACTACAGTACAGTGAAGTACAGCGGTGAACCGTGTTTTCTATGAGGACTCAGCAGAAGTCACTCCCCAGTAATCTTCTGCCTGGGCTTTTGAACTGTCAAGACTCCCAAATCAAAGCGTAATCTCGCGCAGCACAACGCGAAGGAGCTGCTGAATGAAATCGACAGTGGAGTCCTCAAGTCTCAGGTGTGGTTTCACATCACTTTAACCTCAGCCGGCGTTGCAGCTATCTCATCTCGACAGACGTGCGGGACAAGAAGCTCATCAACTTTTACTGTGACATCTGTCGGAGAGGAAAGTGTGGAAACAAACAGAAAAAAGTTCAGCTGCTCCTCCCAGGTCTTGTGTCTTTGTCAGAACTCCATTGATTTTTCAGCTGACTTTATAGACAGCTTGGAATATTGTTAGGAGGCGGAGCTCACAGCATTTCGGGTGTGCGTGCATGAATGTGTGTGTGTGTGTATTGACAGATGGTTGTCATTGTATGAGAGCTGGTTTGCACATTCATGTAATGGAGGCAGAGAAACACAGTAAACATATGTAGTGGACAGCAGGACTCGCTGACTGGAACTAAAGGATGCACGTTCACAACACACGCCAAACACATTTTGACTGCATCAACTACATGCATGCTCTGTAATATATGAGCAGCATGTCAGTGCTGTGTGACGCAGGTTGTGTGACTCATGCGTAAGACGTTGTGTAGTAGAAACTGAATTTCCTCTTTAATGTAAGCATATTGTCAGGCAGGAATTGTGTGTGTCTTGTTTCTGGAAATGCATTTTTTAAAAGATATGAATTATCGTGTCAGCACAGGAGCTAACAGACAGTGAGGGAGGTTTAGCGTCAGATACAGGGATGAAGACGGCATTGGGAAAAGACTGACACATGAACGAGTAAATATGTGAAGGCAACAGGAAGAGGCCGATGTGAAGACAGGACTGAGAAAAACGTAAAAACCATGAGAGGGACTGAACAGACAAGCCATTATCAGAGTTGGAGACTCGTGGTTGACCAACTCACTCTTTATCACTGTATGTGTGTGTGAAGACCCCCGCCCCTCTGCCGGCCCCGCCTCTCCATGCGCAGCAACCTAACCGTTCCTGACAGCCAGTGGCTCATTAGAGCTGCTGTTCTATGTTCCTACCTCCATCCGCTCGCTCCCAGTTTCCTGGACCCAGCCCCCAAACAATGTGTGTGTGTGTGTGTGTCAGCTGGTTGCACTCAGGCCTGAGCCGGGACAGGCGCGGTGGACGGTGGGGAAAAGAGAGGGGGAGTCAAGGCCTATTCACCGGCACAAAGACATAATTAACCAAATTGGCAAATGGTTCGAGAAACTGCCTCTTGAACATTGTGTGCTAGCCTTTGGTTGCTATAGCAACTCTAAATTTGTGTCTATATTTGTGGGTGTGTGTGTGTGTGTCTGACGTCCATATTAAAAGTCACAAATGATTATCAGTCACACCATTGTCACACACACTAGTCTTTTATACAGATTAATTATGGGTTCTCACCAAATCATTTCATTTCCTATGTTGCAGTCCCCTGTCTAAGATTTGGCAGATATCAAGTTACATTATGCTTATAAAGACTTTCAGTTTACTGTTTTAACTACAACATTCAAAACAACAGTTAATCCAACACCGGAAGGAAAAAGCGTCTGTGCTGTGAGCTCATGCCTGTCTGTTTCCTCTCTAAGGGAAAAAATTATCACAAAGAAGGTGATGACAGTCACACTTGTGGCCTCACACATCTTATTCATCACAGGGTTGTGTGTGTGGGTGTGTGTCAGCTGACTCTCCTCCCTGCGAGTCAATGAGACATCGATCACAGTGACAGTGGGACAGACATCAAGGACAAACTGCTTGTAGATCAATAGCAGCATGGCTGCACTCTCTCTCTCTCTCTCTGTGCCTAAAGCTTATATTGCTTTCCTGCTATAGAAGAAAACATTTCATATTTAAACAGAAGCTGCATAAGACATCACTTTATCTATCAAATATAGATTTCACTGCAATACAAAAGTTGAAATCGAGTTGATTTGTACTTCTGAGCAGCACTAAGTTTAGTCCATAGAAAGTTGCTGTTTCTCTGAGTTACAGTAAGGTTGTGAGGTTTGTTTGTTTGTTTGTTTCTGTAAAGCTGTCTTCCTCCCGCCGACTCCAGCCCCGTTTTGAGGTTAGTTTCTGTAAAGTTGTGCCTTTTGGCACCAAGCAGCATTGTGGTTTGGGAGCTCGAAGCTTGGTTAAAGATAAACTTCAGGTCTGACTGAAGAGTTCACTCTTTCTCGCTCTCTTCCCCTCCCTCTGTCTCTCTCTCTCTGTTTCTTCCCCTCCCATCCCTAGTTCGGCCCCCAGAGTCACAACAAGAAGCAGCAAACAGCTTGTGCATCCCTCGTACCAAGAGAAAATGCCCCATTTTCATCTGTTTGAATCTGACATTTTTGGCACATTAAATATTGGACATTAATAAATTAAATGTAATGAACTGACATGAAAGACGAAAAAAGTCCAATGGTACAATGCAAGAAAGTATAAAAGGCAAGAGTGCAAAAGAAAGAAGCACAACAACTAAAAAGAAGGCTCAAACTTTTTTCTTAATTCCAATTAACTATTGCCTTCTGTGGCCATAGGAGATTATTTTTCATTTTCATTTATTCAAACAAATATTTAATAATTTATAGTAGCGGGAATAACAACATGAGAAATCACAAGCACTTGGTGCCAATGGAGGGAAAGAGGCCTGTCTATGAGGAGTGTGGTTGAGGAGCGCTCTTAATAAGTGTGACTTATTGGTCATTTAATCTAATTAGACCTCCGCTGGGTGTTTTGTAACATTGAAATAATCATAATTGCTCGAAGGGAGCTGATGCAGCTGATCTGTGACCAACAACCACACTAATTTACCAGGTGATCAAATATTCATTATTGATCTGTGATAACAGAAAATGTACTTTCTTTTATATTTGTCTCACATGCATTTGTAACACCTGTACCTCCTTTGTGTAGGTGGTCCAGTCCTATCTGTGTCACCGTGTGCATGTGTGTCGCTGGCCTATTTGCATGTATGTTGGTCGGTGTAAGTGACACCAGGGTTCACATGACATACAGAAGACTAAACGTGATCGACTGGCATCATGTTGATAGATGAGTTATTATAGTCTGACTAAAATAGAGGTAAGAAACATGTCCACAGTATTGGAGGTAAAATGCAGCTTGCCATTACAAGGCACTTCTCTATGAATCATAATCAAACACAGCAGCTCCTTGTGATAGATCAGACAGTTATTTTGATAGAGATAACGTTAGTAAGTAAGCAAGCTAAGGAAGTGAATTAGTTGACGTTATCAACTCCAGACAGCTATGTTAGCTAGCAAGCAGTTTGTCTGCGTTACATAGATGTATCAGAAGGCCTTATACATTCATGTTATGTTAGCAAAGAATTTATGTTAGCTAACATTGCCTAGCTAAAATCAAATATATAATATAAAATATATTTCACATGCTTTGCAGTAATGTTAGCTACCTGGTCGTTTGTTACGTTAGCTACTGTGAGGAGCTTCTTTTGTTTTTATTTTGGCTGTTGGGGAGATGAATGAACTCTGAGCTGAAGAGTAGTCAAGCACTCTGGAGCACGCATTACATCTCCCGAGTCCTCTACATAGAACAGTGTTGCCAACTCGCACGTGTGTGTGTGTGTTCATGTATTGGCTTTGTGTGTAGTAGTAGGATAGGTTCTTGTGTTTAGTTTTTTAAAATGTATTTCTGGTTCTTGCTACTTGTGAAAATGTAACAGTGTAGTGTTGATAGTGGAAACAACATGTCTGACTTTTGAACCCGTGTGCCCTTTTTAGGGTAAGGGTAGTTTGTGTCTAAAATTTCCCACGGGGGTGTAGTTCCTAAATCTTACAAAACATAAGGTCCCACTCTCACCACATGTGTAAGGTGCATACTTTTTAAAACCCTGATGGTGAAATGAGTCCATATGTGCATGTGATAAAGTGCGCATATGCATGATTAAGCCCATGGACCATGGCATCAAAATCTCATTCCAGCCAGGTTCCCAAAGTTGGCAAACCTGACATAGGAATCAGTTCAAATGCTGCCATAGGCAAACATGAAAGTAAGGAAAGGTCGGAAAAATCTTAAGGTTAGAGAAAAATTGTGTTTTGGGCTAACACGGCTACATCATTAAGGTTATGGAACGATCACCGTCATGCTTTAAAAAAACAACTTTGACTGTCAGTTGGAAACGGGAATCCAACCAAACCAATGTTGAACAATTCCCCCTGACCTCCTCCATACATGGCATTTGTCAGTATATTATACCTGAGTCACCTGACTTCCTTCTTAAAAGCTTATTGAAAGACAGCAAAAGAGACAAGGGTGATCATGAAGTGATCCTCTTGGACAGTCTGAGGACAGACAAAAATAATTGTAATGCGTTCACTTACTGTTGTACAGTATTGAAGTGCAGTTGAATGGTGATGCGATTGTGTAGCCCGGAAAAAAGTAACCAACTACATTGTCAGTACTGAACTGAAGGAAACGATTCAGATCAGGAAAGACATTCATAATTTCCACCTCTACTTTCTGCTGAATGTTGGCATTTGCCATAAATCGTGTAGTACCAAATTGTCTAACACGGATGTAATTCCTGGGGATACTGGGCTGCTTATTTTCACACTGTATTGCTCACTTGCTCATTCCCAGGTGTAAAGCCCCACACTCACAACTTGAAGAATCCATTGGTAGCAGCGCTAGAGTCTAATATGTTTCCAATTCCAGCAAGATAAACAGCACACCGAGCTGGTATTTGTTAACACAACACATTGTCATTTAACAATGAATGAAAACAACAAGTCCACTGTATTTTGCATCTATTCGTATGACGAGTCTTCTCCCTGTTGAGCACAGACTACCGTGATTTACAACACCTTGTTAAAGTGGACAGGTGTGAGATCTCCGGGTAAATTGCAAATTGAGCATAGCAGCGGGCCTGAGCCTGTGTAGCACCTCAGGACCAATTATCTGTTCCTCTCATCCTCCTCTCTAAGCAAAATACCACATTAGAGATCCATAAAGATATCACAGATAGACCAGAGACCAATTAGGTGTCCCTAAACTAATAACAGCAGGTAGACCAAGTGACAACACGGGGCGTCCAATCTACATCTCCCTCTCACAGCAGCATGTGTCACAGTAGTAAGTTGTGCCTAACAAAGCCCCCAGGTCCAGTCTGCACTGTTGCACTTAACAAAACTGTAGACAACAACGTGTCTGCAGACAGCTGGACTGACTGATACAATATAAAGCTGCTGCACATTTATTAGCAATCAACGTGTCACAAACATTAAAAACATGAAAAAGTTTATAATGTTTTCTCAGAATTTTGCTTAAAAATATCCAGATATAGTTTCTTCTTGATGTTCTTTTGACGCTATACTTTCAAAGTGTTACTCAGAGGCAGCACATTAAATCCATCACATTCCCAGAGCCCGATGTGAGTGATTTTTTTTTTCAGCACTCATGACTTCACTGAGAGAGCTTGGCTCCAGCTCATATCCAAGTGAGATGCCAAAAAGTGGCACCAGAATCCCAAATCTCCCACCCCAACCCATCCGCTCTGCCCAAACCTCCCAGTCACCCTCCTCTGGATCGGGCATCCGCAGAGGGTTAGGCCAGGTCGACTCGACGCAGCGATGAAAGAACCACGAGACACAAGTCCAACGACCAAACCAGAGGGGAGGAGAGAGGAGAGAGATGAATGGCAGCGACGGAGAGGAGGAGGAGACAGAGGGGGAAATGCAAAAGGACTTCAAACACAACAACAATAACAGCAAGAAAACAAACAACAGTGAAAAAAACAAGCGAGAGAAAAGAGAGAGGAGCAGAAGAAGCTCAGAGGCACCCAAGGTCCTCGAACTAATTAAGATGATTTGCATTTATTTATGAGGTTTAATGAGCAGCTTTTCAATAGTTTGTTTTTGCTTAATATGAATATTTCCTTTTCATTATGTTACATAGATAGAGAATCTCATTCTTTCCAATAATCACATCCTGGCTTTTCTGTTTCAACAGATACTGTTAATGTGTATCCAGTTTGTTTGTTTGTTGGCTGAAGAACTTCCAAGAGTTTCCATGTGTCCGTACAGCTTTTTGTTTCCTCCTTTTTCTCTTCATCGTTTTGATCCAAAACAAGCAGAAGTTCTGAGGTGTCATCGACCTGCAGTGTGATGGCCTCACTGACTTTTAACATAGTTGTTTATCAGCAAAATCATGGTGTGATCAAGTGTGAGAGAACCAAAAAGCCTCTTCTCTAAAGACAGGAGTTTTCAGATAGAGAACAAAACAATTGAGTAAACAGCAGAAATTATTCAGTGGGTGGAAAGTGATGTGAAGGGGTTCAAGGAACTATTGATAAATGATCACTGATAATAAATCAGCTGCGTATTTAAAGGACAATACCATTATTTCTTTTTACATGTTTACCACACTTACTACAAATCATGAATAGTAGTGGTGTAACGGATCACAAAACTCATGGAGTCATGGATCATTTTTGGGATAATAAATTAAAAAAATAATACATTAAAAAATGTTTTATGTATTATTTATTAAATAACTTAACGTAGCTTCTGTCACTGACACACTGAGTGATGTCTTTTCAAATTATCATGTGGTTTTCTTGTTGCACAATGTCTACACACTGTTACAGTTTTGTCCACTACCTCTTTTTCCATCAAGATATTTAAGCCAAAATGGAACTTCACCTGGGATTTAAATGATTTAAATGATGCTGGAGGCCTCTCAAGCTCTTTCTTTCCTATGCTGGCCATGGTTGTCACTCAACCGTTATGGGAGATCCGTACAGATCAAAGGTCAACTGCGATCCGTTACACCACTAATGAATACTTTACAGTGTCCTCTTCAGGTTGAACTGTAATCACTTTGGCCATCTTGCATCATAATTAGGTTAGGTAATATTTTTGATTTGTCCAGTACTTTGGTTTATGACCAAATATCTGCAAAACTGACAATCAGCCTCAGCTGTGCTTTGTGTTTACTGCTAATCAGCAAATGTTTGCATGCTAACACGCACTAAGATGCTAAATATGGTAAACATTAAACCTACTAAACATCAGCATGTTAGAACACAAATATTTAGCTCAAATCATTGCTGTGCCTAAGTATAGCCTCACAGAGCCTAGAGACTATTAACCTTGCTTAATATATTTTTCCTACCTTTGAAGCTTCCATTGTTTTCCCCTAATTTCTGACAGTATGGAAATCAGATGGCAGACTGAGCTGTGTATTCCAATGAACATCAAGTCTGCATAGATTTTTGTCAAAATTATGTAATTGTTTTGATGAAATGGTAATGCAATGAAGGTATGTCAAATCAACATTGACATACAGTAAATTGCATTAATAAGACAATTAACAATAATGGGAAAGAAAATGCAGACTTTTGATTGTTACTGTGAGGAATTACACAACTTTTACACTACACTATTACACTACATTTAAAGAGTCCATTAGTAGAGTTTTATAATATATGGCACATAAATAGAAAACAATAGGTGGCTGAAAAGTCTTAAATTCTCCAGCATGTATTACAAAATGGTCAGCAGGCATATGTATACGTACACATGATCTGTGATTAAGCAGTTAAAACAGTTAGAACACTTACATGTGCTCATAAGTTCCCTTGTAAGAATCATGTATCTCCCCCAAATCCCATGCTCTGCAGTGTTTCGGCTTCACATGTGGGAGACTAGGTCCACCAGTCTGTGTGACTCTGTGCTTCAGCGCAGGATGGATTGATTGTTTCCAGCAACATTATAATCACAACAAAAACAGGAGACAAAATCAATGAGTAATTCCCACAATCCTGTTTACCTCCTGCTGTATAGAGGCACAATTTTCTGATCGTCATTAACAGAGGCCATATTATGCAGCCATACTGGCCTGTACACCGGATTTCACTGGGAGGCCCTGTGGCTGCACACAGGAATATAAATCAATGAATGAGAGAATGAATCCACAGCAACGCAACTGAATGTTTATTCTGCAATGTGTGTGTGTGTGTGTGTGTGTGTGTGTGTGTGTGTGTTCTCAGAGCTGAACCCTGTCGGCTTGGCCAACAGTCCCCATGGCCATATGGCTGGTTGTAATTATACATAATGTACTTCTCTGTCAGGTTGGGGTTTGTTTGGAGACTGTATGTTGGCGATTGTGTGTTCATTCTGTGTATGTTCATGTGTGCACTATGTGTCTGCGTGGGCATGAATGTACAGTATGCATGTGGTTAATATATAGCCAGATGGAGATTATGGTGCAAACAGAATTACAGCCCAATATATTCAACCATACTTGCAATGCCTTGTCTCTAATAAAATATATTAGGGTTTAACTATTTAATATTCTCTGTAGGGGTTAATTAAAGTTGCTTTGCTTTGTTGTCAGTAAGATCTTAAAACCAATAGAATGAGAAGCAGAATTAAAGGCATTGTATGGTAGTCAGTCCATAATGTGGTAAAGTGCGTTTGTAGGTTAAGAAAGCTTTATTTAAAAGGAAATTTGTTATTTACAACTTTGTTAAACTAGTTAGGCAACAAAGTGTGTTTTATTAACTGTAACATGTACAAATCTCAAGGCAATGCAATTCCTTTTTTGTTATCAGTTTTCTGCACATGATGTACCAACTTTTCTTTTTTTGAGAAACTTTGCTCACCAAAGCTCACATTGAAAAAAATTTAATTGAAGGATTTCAGATTTTTAAAGGTAAGAAATACATCCTTGTTTTCTTTTCTTTTTACTGGTCAGATAGGCAATGGGAGATTATAACCGACATTTTTGGTGAGTTCATAAAAAAACACGAGCGCAAAAAAAGAAAATCACTAAAATAAGAGTGACATGAAGAAAGAAATCTTAACATTGGCCTTAAAATTTTTTTATTTTTGATGCCAAATGTAACTGTCACAGTTCTGGCTTCATAAGTTCACCTTCAGTTTCATTTCCAAATAGTTTTACTTGTTTACAACCTCATCTGAAAGTTGCAGTGCATGTGTTGTTTGCCCTTTAGGGAGGTTTACTGAACTTACATTATGCAGCCTGGATCATTTCTGAAATGGGACGCTGCCACCATTTGAAATTTCAGTGTAAGCATTTTGCTTGTGTGAAACGAGCCACTGTACAGCTCATTACCTATAGGAATAATGGCTAAACCAATAAAAACAATAAAACCCCACTTATTAAAAAACACATTTAACACATTTTTAAATGGACATTTTTCCCCTTTCAGTTTGTGTTTGTGTAATGCTGTATATGTTTAAAAAAATTAATCCAGTTTAGTTTCGGCCATCGTTTCTATCAATTAATATTGTACGATACTCATCAAAGTAATTCCTGAGATCTAGGAATGTGGAGACAAAGTCTGATGGGACAGAAGCAATCGTACAAGCCAACAGCTCAGCAAGATTATTTAACCCAATTTATTTGAATGTAAACTCAAAATGTAATAATCCCTCATTGCACAGAAAGTGTATGCACAGCTACGGTAAGTACAGTATATTAGGTCAAAGCTGAACTTTCATTGAACTTCATCGTAGCAATGATACCACATTCATAAGTCTTATAATTTACTTTGATACGTACAATGTTATCATAACTGATAGCATTGACACAATAAAATGAATACAAATATTTGAATTATTCTTGATTCTTGTCGACTGTTACGAGACAACATTTGGATTGCCACTGCCGTCATTTCAAAGATTTTTCTTGACGGCAGTAATCCGTCTGTTTTTATAATTAGTGCTGAGACTTTTGAGAGTCGGACAGCGGTCCGCGTCATCCAGGATTTACCTGGGCTGGACAGCAGCTACCTGACATGACAGGAAGGACAGTAGATAAACAGAAAGCAGGGTGATGATGGTGAGATGGGAGGGACCTATAGAAGATGACTGGGTGGTGGAAATTAATTTGACAACCACTCAGGATGCCAAAACACACCCTATGCCCCACCTTAGACCCCCGCTCACACACTCACACTCAGACCCTCCCCTGTGTGTTTTGTCAACGTACTCTGAATGAGTGTGTATGAGTATCTCTGTTATGTCTCAGTGCATATATTTTATAAGACTCTGTATGGGTCCATAACGTATGTGCGTGGCTTTGATGTGATTTCTTCTGTTGCCTCTCTCTATCCCTCTCTCTCTCTCTCTCTGGGTGTGTGAGGGTGATGAGTTGTGACAGGTGTTGTGGCCGCTAGTGCTGTAGGAGAAGGCGGAGGAGGAAGAGGGGAGGGAGTAAACAGGAGCAACACAGATGATTATTTAATTACTGTCTAATACTGTGAACCCCCTCCTCCCTCCCTCTTTCTCTTTCCCTTCTCTTTCTCTCACAGTCTCCTTGCCCCCCTCCACACCCCCAGCCACACACACCCACACCCACACACAC
>JAVQJL010058929.1:0-24927 GCA_036024295.1 Nannoperca obscura | reverse complement strand
GCGGACGTCCCCACGAAGCTTCCCCAAACCAACAGCAATATTCAAACATTCCAAATGTACCATGTTCAATAAATCCTTTAAACGTATCATATGGAGGGTGTGTTCCTTGCTAGTGAAATAACTATTGGAGGAGTTTATTTCATGTCTAATGCAGATTACTGGAATTTGGAAAGCACAAATCAAAGTCTTTTATGGATTACTTTAGGATTCTTTGTGATCCTTGCTTCAGACCTTAAAAGACCATTTAGGTCATCGTTTATTAGAACAGTAAGCCACGCACCAGTGGACTGGCCTTCAACATTGCAATAAGTGAACAGGTTTCTCCATTGCTTTATAAGGCAGGGAAAGACATGTTTATGCCTTGTTTATGATTTAAGAGTTGGGTGGAGATAGTGATGCATTTAGTGGAGTGTCTAAGATAAACAATTTGTCCAACAGAAATATTTTTATTCAGATGTGATCATTTGCTTTTGGTATCATGGTGTTTCACCCTGTTTGACTCAAACTTCTGGATGTTGATGTCAAAACAATGTAACAAACAACCACTTCTCCCTCTGACAGGTACAGTAAAGGATATGCTGTAATGTATATGGTAAGTGATTGCACACCATTTGTGTTTGTGTCTGGACAAACATGTGTTGATGATCTGTTTACCTGTGTGACAGATGAAGCCAGCCCAACAATCATGGCCAAGGTATGGCCTTTCACATTCATAAAACCCAAGTGCAAAATAGCTGCATCCACTGGCAGAAATTCTACCTGCTTGGATGGCAAATGGGCCTGTTTTTACCATTGCTCCAGAACACATTAGGCCCCCTAGGGTCAACGTTTATAACACATCCAACCTGAGCTTACTCTGACACAAGAATTTTATGAAAAACACTCACTGAGATATTGCTGAGAAAGAAAACAAATGCACAAGATAAAAGGAAATATGGAGGAAACAGAGGCAGAAAGAGAAAGAATAAAGATAGAGACAAAGAAATGTGATAATTATTGAAAAAAGGAAAAGCTAAATTGGTGCATAAGAGTTGGCTGTACTCAAGAAAGTTGGCATTTAGCATATGTACACATATATTTAAGCAATGAGCAATGATAACTCTCACATGTTCTACATCCGACTGCCTATGCCTGTCTTAGTGTAAATGATGTACAGATAAAATGACACAGCTGTTATCATGTTAAATAATCATATCTGTTCTAACTTTGTTTCAAGTAGGATCACATCACTCATAGTAAGAAGCTGATGGTGAAGATATGTCTTTAGGGCCTTTAAAGTGATGGCAAATGGCAGGTTTGATCAGAAACTCCAATGTTGAAGTTGTAATGCAACAGCATTGAGTTGAGGGTCAGATCTGAGACATAACCATATCTTGAACCATAGTTGACAATCTAATAAGATGGTTGAGGGTTTTGTCTGTGATTTGAAAATCAGTTTACACATTATTACCCTTGTCTGCCACAAATCATATGTTCTTATGCATTTACAGGAGCGGTTCTAAATGTACACATGAAGTAATAGATAAATTGATAGCGTGGAGCTGTTTACATGCAATATTCTGCAATATTCTGCATACTAAATGTTAATAACTGAGGCCGCTGATGTAGAGGATTTCACATGTGAGAAGACCGCTAGCTCAACCCCAACCCACCTGACTGGCTGTCCATCTTTACCTGTCCGTTGAAACAAGATCCTTGGGAGGGACAGACGGACATAGAGACAGACCAGGATTCTGCCTATACCCATCTATTACAAACATTGCATTCCCTGTCGACTGTCCTTCCCCATGCCCACCCCCTCCTACATCACCCACCTCACCCAGGGCGGGGATCAGATGTCTCCCTTTGAAATCTAGGATGGGATCAAACAGGACGCAAGCGTTTGATAGGGCACCCCACTGCCACAAGGACCCTTAATGGAGGAGTAGCATGACTGGGACTTGGGCCAAACAGTGTGTCTGTAAAGAGAATGAGACAGAGAGTAGGAAATGTACAACTTTTTTGTAAATTATTTTACTAACTGAACTTCTTCTCATAGTTGAGTGTTTTCTCTCTCTTCTCTCTCTGTTTCTTTTGCTTTCTGCAGGTATTTCTGCCTCCGGAGCTGTAGAGTCTGGATCTGTGGTTGCACCTGCTGTGTTCCTGCTCAACAGCCACTGCTGCTATTACTGTTATTGTTATTAGTATAATTCTTATTTAAAGTAACATAAATACCATTACTACAGCTATTACGTTGCATCTCTGTGTGGAACTGTACTATACTACTGCCTGTTCTCTTTCCTCCTGCTCCCCCCTTTCAACCCAACCGGTCGAGGCAGATGACCGCCCACCTAGAGCCTGGTTCTGCTCGAGGTTTCTGCCTGTTAAAAAGTGTTTCCTTGCCACCGTCGCCTAGTGCTTGCTCATGGTGGGAATGTTGAGTCTTTGTAAATATAAGAGTCGGTCTTTACCTGCTCTATACAAAAAAGTGCCCTGAGATAACTTTGTTATGATATGCTGCTATATAAATAAAACTGAATTAAATAAACTGAATACAACTAGGATCTGTGCAGTGGGGCTGCTGGTGTGTGCTTTGACTGTCGGGGTGTATCTGAGAGCTAATAGGCTGAGAGGGAGGCATGACAGGGAGGCTGCTGTCTTTTCCTTAGCTAACATTTTGTGGCAAAGCTCAACTTGCAGACACACATCTGGAGCGTATGAATTTCACAGTTTGGAGTAATTCTAGGAATGCATTCAAAAAGCAAGATACAAAAAGGCAATATGCAGCTTGGGAAAAGTTGTGTTTGAGTTAAGTTGCATCAGAAAATTGCTAACAAATTAATTCCCTTTGATCAAACTGTAGCTTCCATCACAAACCCCAAAAGCATTTGTCCAGCCAGTCAGCGACATAGCTCAAACCAAATCAGATTGGAGATATATAAATGCAAGCCATCAGGGGAATATGGGTGGAAGGGACAGTGGCCAAAAAGGTGGAGCTGGAGATAGGAGCTGTACTCTGGAAAAATCTTTGCACAATATATAATATTGTAGACTCCCAAAGATTACAATTTATGTCTGTAATAAGTTGGTGATTACAACAATTCAACAGTTATACATTTCAAGCTGGGGACAAAGAACACAGATTACACAGGCAAAGATTACAGGTATACAAGGGGTAAAACGTTAATATTATAATGCATAATATTAATAAATACTCAGAAATAAAATTACAAATCCTTAACTCCATCGTAATGTCCTACAGAGCAGACATGTGCTCATACTAAAAATATTAAAAAGGAGACATTGCCTTAATGGATGATTGATAATAAAATAACTTACCTAATTCTGTCCTCATATAGGAGGCAAGTCCCTGCACATGACAATGTGAACATTTGTTTGGTTTGCACTATTATACTTGTGCTCACAGTGACAATGTTAACATGCTGATATATAGCATGCCATGTTTACCATGGTTACCTTCTTAAGTTAGTGTTTAAGCCTGCTAACATTTGCTCATTAGCACTCAACGCAAAATACAGCTGAGGCTGATGGGAATATCTTTAGTTTGTATGTATTTGGTGATAAACCAAAGAATTGGAAAATTTTTGACATTTTGACATGATAAGATAAGTCAGAAGATCAACAAAGTAATTTTATTTATAGTTATCAACATGTGTAAACCATTAAGGTTATGCATTAAACATTTTTGAGACATTACACTCAAAACTACGAATGTCAATCTGCTGGTGGCACTAGATGAAATGTCAGGGTATCACCAAAGTCATTACATTTTATCTTCTAAAACGAAGCAAGTTTTTACAAAATTTCATGACACAAATAATTTTGATATTAGTGATGGGATAATTCATTCAATTCATTAAAAATTTTTTTTCGAGTCATTCGTTCATTTATGAATTATTAATTAATAATATTAAAACATTTATTTTCAGCCGAAATACAAAAATACTTTATATATATAATAATACTACGTTTCTCACTCTCTCACCGTTTCAGCAGAGCTCTAACCACACCACGCCCCATATAACTACATATCCATGGTGAACTACAACATGCTGCCAAATCTAGTAGTAGTCCAGGCTTCTGATTTACGTTTACTTTCTGTGTCTGTGCGCCCAGTCAGCTGTCATGTAAACAATGAACGTAGAACTGCACCTACTACTCATTTCTGTCCAATCCTGAGCCCGTTTAGCTGTCACATGTAAATTGAATGACAAAGGGGTGAACTGCTGAACTGGATCTTCAATCGTTTCCCACATGACAGCTCCACACCTGTGGAGCTGTCACGTGGGAAAAACGAAACTCATACATTGTGGCGCAATGCGCATGTGCGGCCAAATGAACGACTTACTCAGTCTCTGAGAGGAGTAGTTCATATTAGGTCATAGGAAAGGAGTAGTTCATTGAAATACTTACTCATGAACTACACATCACTAATACTCATAGAATGGGGGTTACAGTATCTAACCAACAGTATGTACACTCACCTGTTCATCTCCGTTGCTGTCGCAGTGTTTTGGTGTATGAATTGTTTGGGCAGTGTGAGAGGGAAAGTGTGAAAGTGTGTGTCTTACACCAGGAGCATGAGAGTTGGCAACACTGTCTACACAATTGTGTTTATAAGGTCTATGGATTGACTTGAATAAGGCTGTCAGTGTGCGGATGCACCGTCACCAATAATGTTAATATATTTGTCAAGGTGCGCTGTCACTGGTTATGTTTTCATCTGTGTCAAGGTGCACCATCACTAAGGATTTCATCTGTTATGGTGCTGCGCCACCAGATTTTGTGAAATAGCTGGTCACTTTCTTGGGCTTGCTATTACCACTCCATTTCTACAGCATGGTTGTGTGTTTTCCTAGTAATAATTTTATTAAGGTGTCAACTGTGCAGTGTCTTTCGCTGTTGCTGGTCCTTTTAAAGCTGTGCACTTCTTTGATTTGCTACTGACTGGCTGTGATGTGCTGGTCGCCTTGACCATCATGCACTGGTGCCAAGCTGCCTTGTTAGCCACTGAGGCTAAGCTTATTAAAACTAAAGCTACAGTACTGTAATACTTAAAACAACAGCCTCAGCATTTTAACAACAGTACACCTTTTGTATTGGGCTATTAGCTATAACTAAGGGTGTTGACCAAAAAAGCAGACTTAAAGTCGTGTTGCTTGTAGGTGTTGCATTTGGTGTGAGCATTTAATAAAACATATGGTGTGTAGGGGTGAGACTGGCTTTTACCAGACATTTGGCTAGTATCTTATGTTTTACAGTAACTCCTCAACTCTTTGTCAGACTTTTCATTATATCAATATTAAAACCATTAAAAGGTAGCTGCATGTGTTTTTACAATATAGTTAGATAAAAAGTTCGCTAAGTCAGGAGCTCATTTTAAGTTCAGACAATAAAAGATTTACAATTCTCATTTCAAAACTTACTGACAGTAATTATATCTCTGAGCTGAATCCTATAAAATGCTGCAAGTGCTACACATGGAGAGTACGGCTCATTGTGTCTGGTCTCTCTCAGTTGTGCGGCCTAATTTTTAGCACATCATATTCATTCTCACGCAGCCTCGGGTAACAGTAATCAAACTTTTGTGAGATAGGCAGACGTATAAACTTGGAGTCCTGCCTGAAGTAATGCCTAGTTCATACAGAGAACAGTGACGGCAGAATATGCAGCACCTGAGGGGCTGTTGCGACGGCATGTGGGAAGGGGAAATTCTGGCAAAGTTGCCCCGAGGAAAAGTCTTTTATGCTGTGGCCGACTGGGACCATGCAAGATTAACTCTAGTATCCATGATTCCTCAAGGCTGCCATCAAGTTCCTTCTGTTGGATGGCGTAAGAAACATGTGTTACTTAATCAAAGCGTACCTTTTTAGATTACCTGGGTGCTTCTGTATGCTGTATGTGGGTGTTAACTGTGTCTAGGAGGTGGGTATATGAGCTGTGTCTTCCTCTACTAGTGATTTCCTGCTGTCCCTGCTGTTCTATTTGCAATATAATGCCCACAGTCTTCCAGCTGACAGGATACTCATACTTTTTGTTTTCGAACCCTTAGAGCACTTTTGTTTGGAATCTACAGAAGGTCAAGTGTTATTGAGTTAAATCAGAAGGTCTGTGTGAGTGAACCTGAAGACTGTGACTCACTTCGTTTGTGGGCGTTTGGAGGTGCACTTGAGTGCGAGTGGGAAGATGTGTGGGAGTATATTTTCCCGTTCTTCCTTCAGTCTGGGTGGTTCTTTTGTTTTCTACCAGCGGAAGTAAGAAGTATGATTTCAAGCTAAAAATGCCCTAAGGCCCCCAGTTGATAAGGAGACTCGAGACAGACCTTTTGTTGAAGATCCCGAACAAACAAGAATAAGTTTGCATGGATGAGAAAAAGTGATTAAGAATCAAGTGAATGCCTCTCAACAGAAGACATACTTTATGTTTTTCATCATATCAAACCGAAAGATATTATATTTTCTGAATAAATGGATGGCATTTCTCCATTGCTTCAGACACAAGCATTAATCAGGCTTTTATTGGCATTTAAATAGCAGCGGCACATATCTATGGTAATAGGGCTGCACTGGATGTATTTCAGGTGTGAATCATCAGCTCTACATTGAGAGGTAGGGACAGGGACTTATCCCTCACAACGCCATCTCTCAAATTCTGATTAACCCAAGGTCAGGTTAGCCAAACATTTGCATCAACAATGCAAAACCTCATCAAAAATTCCATAGCACAGCTTTTCTGTCTGGGTATTCTTTTATGCAAGCCTTTTCTTCGGATATCTTAATCTGATTCCCAGCATTTGGTTTGGTTAAACATTTTTTCTTTCTGTCTCCACCTGGCCCTTCGGCTCATTATACAGTTAAATGAATGCAAATGCTGGTAGTTTAGACACGATAGTAGCTCCTCCTTTTGTAAAATTCCAATCAAGTGTGGCTGAGCCCTTCTCTACTAAAATACAGCTGTGAGATCAAAACTTAGCACATACCGGAAAGTTGTGACACCAAGCTTCCCCACACAGATTATTAAAGGTTTTCTCAAATGTATTGTCAACAGCCATTATTCTAATGGATACTGTCACCATTTAGAAAAGTCACTGCAACAGGTGAGGCTTCACTTGTCACCTCCCATAGGACTCATGCTAACCTTGGCAGCATGCCAGGTTCCAAAATAAATTCAGCAGAGCAAGAAACGAAAGAAGACGATTCATTGCACGTCACGTTCTACCAGACAGTCTTGTTACTTTGCAGCAATGCAGAAAGATCAAACTCATAAATATTGTCTCTTCTGGGACTGATGAAAAACAAACAGCCAATTAAAATCCATCTTGCCTCTGCTGGTTCTTTTTCTTTACTATCTCCACTTTCCCCTCTCTTCTTGTTCTGTTCTATCATTCTGTGCAAGGTACAGCCTAGTTTGCAGAACTAGGTTGCAAAGGCTTGTACTGTGTATTTTTAATGATGGGGACCCAGGTAGCCTTGTCTGCCAAAGCCTTTCCTTTATGCATACCAACCCAGTTCATTTCACCGCATCTCCCTCCTCTTTTCTGAGGATTATTTAAATAAATGCTAGGCTGACATGTTCTCATCTGTTTTTGTTCACATTATTTTGACTTTTAAATTTTATGGTTCAGGTTGGCATGTGTTTACTCTGCTCAGTTGAGCTCTGCGTTCTGGAAACACTGATGATGGTAGAATAGGACACGAAGCACAAGAAATCTGCCATCCCTGCTGTTGTACCTCACTTTGAAAGGTAAACAGGGAAAGTGGAGGCTGACATGTTGCTGTCACTGACATGAAGTGATGTCTTTGCAGATCAGCCCCACAGTCACGCTTGTGTTGTGACCGCTCAGGTTTGAATGCTCAAACACCGGGGATTGCTGACAAAAAGGCTATTTGAACATTGGCTCAACATAAGTCGGAGTTACAAAAAGCAGCATGGCATCGGGGCTAACAGTCGGCAAGAGAGGGAGCCCAAATCAAATCCTTTGCACAGCCGTAACCTTCTTTTTTCCTATTTGTGGATTTCTCTCCCCTGTGCCCATGCAGATTAACTGGACTGGTTTTCCTACAAAGACATATGTGACCTAAATGCAATGCTTGATTACAATAAAAAATAACATTGAAGTTAAAGCACTTCTAGAACTGGGTAGTAACACCTCAGGATCTCATTAGTTCAGTTGTTTTGTTTTCCCTTTGAGGACTAAATATCTGTTGAGAAATATATTTTTATGTCCTCTTCTGATATTTGCACAACACACAAAACCTTAATTTCCCACAATTATCTCTGTACTTCTTGTTGTGTGTGAATCTGAAATAAACACTGTAACTATCCAAATTCTGCAGAAACAGTCTCTCTCTGTGTCACTCATACACATGCATCCCAAGTGTCAGAAAGTGGAGCCCAATTAAGATCTTTTCAACATGCTGCTGATATTGCTTTCTGAAAACTGAACACAGCCCATTAAGTTCCATTAAATGAGCGCAAAATCAAATGCAGTTCAGTGTAGTTTTTGTTCCTCCCACAAATTGAATTGTGTGACATTGACATGAATTATTCACGAATTTCCAAAAGCCAGTAATGGTTTTGATTTTGTCAATTAAATTATACTGATTAGTTTTAAGGGTTAAGGTTTTGGCAATTACACATTTGAGAAAACTGAAACACCTTGGTTAAAGGATAAAGATAAAGAAGGCTTCAGTAAAGGTTAAACAAGAAAAATCAAGTGTTTTACTGCCCAACATTTATGAACCGCTGGCTCAGAACTGGCCTTGAGTGATTGAGTGACATTTTTGGAGGAAAGTGGACAGGCCTCAGCTGTCCAATGCAATTATCCATTGTGTTGCAAAAATCTATTGGCCCTCTGCTGTGGTAACTACGGTAGGTCATAGTTGAACCTGGAAGTAGCTCAGCAGTGCAGGGAGTGTTCACTGTGTTTTTAAAAAATGGACTGAATAGAAACTTATAACCTATATAACAATGTTTCATGGACTCATCACCTGTGGACTGTAAGACTTTGTCTCTAGTGAAACTGGTGAGTAAAATCTCATTATCTTATTTTTTCCAGTGTAACTGATATCATTTATCTTAGATAATTACCAGACAGGAATAATGCCCCAAACTACAAAGTGAGACATAATGACTTAAAAAAAGTAAATTCTCCTTAGAGGAACCAGTCAAACAATAGAATTACCCAATGTATGGTAATACATGCAGCCCTCCAAATTTGTCTTTTGATTATGTTAATCCACAATTGGAAGGAAATACAGCTTCTGAGTGAGGACAGCAGTGTATCTGGGGTAAAACCAGATGATCTAAAAGCCTTGTCTATTGTTTTTTGGACAGAACTAAGCAAGTATGTTCTATATTCAAGTATGTCATAATAAAGTTGATGAAAATTATTCTGAAAGTATCATAGCAACAGAACAGCTCCCCATGTTCATTTGTGCAGACTGCTGCTCGTGTCAATTAAAAAGAGCAAACCTTTTGGCCTCCAAAGCTCTTTCCATCCCCAGCCAGTCCAGCAGCTAAATTATGCCAAAGCATTTTCTGTCTGCTTCAAGGCAAGAGCCCTGATTGCCTCATCCCTGCCAGCCAACACTCTAAGCCAAGTACAGCCCTTATCTGAAATACTTGCCAATCAATCATAGGCACAAACTTTCCCATCAGATAGATGCTGGAAGCTCACAGAGTGCATCCAGATGGTTTCAGAATTCAAAGCAGCTTCATTTTAGGCCCCACGCATCTTGTCGTAAACTTACCATTTTCTCGATGCTTTCTGTTGACACATCTATCACATCTATCTGCTGACATGTCCCGCCATTCGGTCTAATGACCATCTGAATGTGTCCTGGTCCTTTGAGGTGGCAGCAGCCCCGCTCTTTTACTTGACTTTTGTCCTGTACTGGGAAAAAAATTGTGTAGTCAGAGTAGATTCTAAATAAATACAACTCTAAGTCAGGCTGATTAGGTTATACAATGGGTTCGTCGACACAGCCAGCACTCCTTAAAGGGCACCGTGGTTTGTGGAGGCGCCACTACTTTCATTACACACCAGGCTTGTTAGAGCCTCTTATTTAGCTCCCAGTTTTGCAGTATGACTAAGGGCCTCAGGGCAAAAAAAGAACTACAACCAAGCACATTCTCTCAAACGTATGCATTGTTTATTCCAAAAAATAGGACTCTGTCCCATTATGCAAACCAGTCATGTTTTTTTTGAGGCATTCTCAGATATCTCCCCCATCAAACTCTCCTTCTCCTTTTCAAAGCTTGTCAACTCTGCTTAAGAAATGTGTCAGGAATGAATAGACAGAGGCCGATTAGTTTGCCTTCTCTCTTCCTCGCTGCTCCACGCTATTTCTAACATCTCAGATGACAGATAGATTGCTCATAGCATTTCCTTTTCCTCGTTGGATTCCCTTTGCCCCTCTCTCACTCCTCCTCTCACTTCGTCTTTTGGCGGCCGAGTGTCATGTGTGTTCACCATCCATAAGGTTCTGCCAGTGAAGTGAAGGGTGTCAGAAATAATGTCCCAGCGGGTTGTTGTGGAATGTTTTTTCCTTTTTTTCCCAGTGAGCTCATCTGAGGTGAGTTTGTGGATTAGCTAAGGCAACATGAAGGCTACACACATAGGTACAGTGCTGTGAAAAAGTCCTGATTTCCTATAGTTTTGCATATTTGTCACACTTAAATGTTTCAAATCATCAAACAAATTTTAAAATTAGACAAAGATAATAGGCAAAGGTTGAACTGGCGTAAAACTAACACAGCATTTCATAAAAAGAACATCATACCAACAGTAAAACATGGTGGTGGTAGTGCGATGGGCTGGGGCTGCTTTGCTGCTTCAGAACCTGGATGACTTGCTGTAATTGATGGAACCATGAATTCTACCAGAAGATCCTGAAGGAGAATGTCCGGCCATCCGTTCGAGTCCTCAAGTGCTTATGCAGCAGGACAATGATCCAAAACACACCAGCAAGTCCACCTCTGAATGTCTTACAAATTCAGTAAAAAAATAACTAAATAAAGCTTTTGGAGTGGCCTAGACAAAGTCTGGATTTAAATCCAATTGAGATGCTGTGGCATGACCTTAAACAGGCCATTTATGCTGGAAAGCCCTCCAATGTGGTTCCTTCCTTTAACTTAAGTTTTTAAGTTAAACTAGATGGATTTTTCATAGTGTGCAGAATGGAATGAATATGGGGATATTGGTAACAATGTTATCCTCATTAGCTTTATTAGTGCTGCACTCGGTTCTACACCTAGTACCACAGAACCTGCTTTTAAAGTTGCCCATTGTTTTGCTGTATAATTAATTGGGACATTATTAAATCTTTGGTGTATTTATGTATTTCACCATATATGGTGCAGTAGATAAAGTGGGTAATGGGTAGTGAATGCATTTTGCACTACCCAAATAATTCCGTACACAAGCTCCACACGATGTTAGCATAACTGTGACACATTTTCTTCCTGCAGAGGGATACGCTCAGCAGTCAGTCCAGTGATGAGTAAGGCCTGTTTGCATTAGCATGACCACACTCTCTTTTACACACCACTTCTCATCTGGCAAGGCTAAAGCTCCCATTAACTGTGTTACTGAAGCATGAGAGTGCAGGTAGCTTGCATGCTGCATAGATAAGCGTTGGCCCTTTGAGACGAGCCCTGAAATCCCTGTCAAAATGAATCTGGTACCCCCATGCTCAATGAGTCCAGCCGCACAGCACCAGCAAAGATAATGAGCAGCGGGGTCTGTGTTTTCACCAGCTACTGCTGTTTAACAGTCCAATTTGCTGATCAATAAGTCAGTCAATTAGTCAACTTACCCATAAATTACTATTTGCTTGTGCACACAGCAGTGTGTGTGCCTGTCAAATATTGTATGGGCTTTGTCCCTCCAATCACAAACACAAGGGGTCACTTTAATTAAACATGGAAATTTCAACAGCTTCCCGCTCCCTCCCGTTCCTCCCCACCTCTTCATCAATGTCTGTTTTTGTCCCCGTTACAGCAGCGATTGCTGCCATTGACGTGCAAATTGGCTCCATCTCGATCATCTCTCTCTTGTTGTGTTCCTTCCACCACTGCTCATTAAATTACAGTGTGCTCAACAGGGGAAACACATCTACCAGGGCTCTGATAAGCTGCTAATGTTTCCTCATCAAGTGTCATTAATTACACTTTAAGAGCTAAGCGACAAAGTTTAGCACCTTCAGTGTACTTATGGGTCAAGAGTGCTTTGACAGTAATACCTGACAGGTTGGTTTAAGATGACGATTAACTCTTTAGGTGCTTGTAATTATCAAGTGGCTTTAACCTGCTACCTTTCTATGCATAATGTGTTGCACATAGGTTGTGAGTAATATGTAATATATTGCATTGTACATAATGGCCCAATGTGACTGTAATCCCAGATTTCAGAATATACAGCATTAGTGTGTAAACCAGCAGAAAGCCGAGACACGTGCAAAGACCTAGCATCATTAAAAACCCATCATTTTTATTGCTTTGTGAAAATAATTTTTTATTGAAGCTGCAAACATAAGGGATTCTTTACCTTGCTATCTTTTAAATAATACCTTACGTTCCTTGTGTGAGTTTTCGCCGTTCACCTTACTCAGATTATTTAATTTCATTAGTGCTGCAAAATAAGCAACATCCTGGAGATTTACATGAAATGCCTAATCATTGCTCCCAACTGAATTATTAGCTGGTACTCATTTCAAGTTTGGTGTGTTTGTAGTTTGCCATTATTTCGGTGCTCTGTGTGTGTGTGTGTGTGTGTGTGTGTGTGTGTGTGTGTGTGTGTGTGTGATGCAGATGTTATGGTCCTGAAAAAGAGTATTCAATTCAATTTCAATTTATTTGAAATTAGGCAGCACAATTGTAAAAGTCTAAATTAGATTTTTATCAATTTCTGTGGGGTCAAATAAATATCTGCTCCTGTTAAAATACAACACAGCAAACACACTGCAGATGTGATTATGCAAATGTTACAAAAATCACATTAATACTATTCATGAGTTTATGATGATTTCTCCAAATGTTTATCTTTGACTATAGACGGAAAATGGAAGTTGACCTTTGAAAAGGCTTAATATGCAACAGCATAACGGCGTCACTTAATGGAAGTCACGCACCATACATCTTTTTTTATTATTTATTGACATAGCATTTTAATTCATTGCACCGTTTTTACTTTGTTTTGCAGGACAGTAGCCAACACAGTTTCTACCTTGCTAGAGCACTTGACTGTAGCCTAAAAGTTAGAGTAGCAAACTTGTGACTTAAAGGTCGCTGGTTTGAATCCTTGAGCAGGTCTGTTATTTAATATCGATCAGTTTTATTGTCCTAACGGCTAACTTAATGTTTTTAACATTTACCCTCATTTACCTAGTCCACTTAGTCCACCCGCTGGATAACAAAACAACTTAACGTTCACTGACAGCGATAGCTTTTTCAACACAAAAGTACACGAAATGGACACACGAGGCAATCTCCAGGTTGGATGTTCTCTCTCTAGATGTGCTTCATGGCGGAGCTGTGTAGGAACTCTTCTGTTGTACAGTCCTCAGGCACGTCTTTATGCCGAGGAAACAAAACCTTCTGAGAGGAAATGCTTGAAACAAGGCTCAGGTTCACACACATTCGTATCAGACACCTCTATGTCTGGAAGTCTAGCCCCCTAGCCCTCTAAACCCCTGCAGCTTAACCTTCCTTTTTGTAGAGTTGTATGTTCCCCCATTGTTCTTCCCAATTTTGGGCGTCATGCCGGTGAGGTGGAATGGGGAATCTAAATTGTCCATTGCATTTGATCTGTGTTTGTGACGAGCAAGCATCCTTACAATGATAATAAATAGCCTCCAAGACATTTTCCAGATAACTGCACAGTATCCACAATCAAGAGCAGTGTGTAGACAATTTTGCTGTCAAAAGATGATTGTATGATGTGACTGACCCTGCCTGCCCATTTAAACGCACTTCCTTCTGCGCTCACTCAAGTGTAAATCCAATCATACATTTTTTAAAACCAAATAAAGGAAGCCTTGTAATGTTAAATGTTAATTATGCATTACGATCAGCAAGGGTGCATCATTTATATTTCTAGCCATGTGGCAGCTATTCCTTGTATGAAGATGCATGACTCTCCTGCTAATTGATGCTGTACCAGAGACTTTCTCACTGGATTTCTTCTCAATATTCTTTGTGCTTTCCATCTTGTTATGTCGCACATGGACTGGCCTCTTTTCTGTGCACTGCAGAACTTGAGGTGCTGTACTCCTTTTTACACAGCCTCCTCTGAATCATCTCCTTTCTCTGACAACTATAATCTTATTTTATAGCAGCTGCCTGTCTGTTTTATTAACATTATTTAATATCCAGCTATGTGCCAGCACAGTTTGCTTAACGCCGCATGACCATAAAATATTGTCCCTGCTGTTCTAATCGACATCAGCCAATCGAGGCGGTGCTTTCAGAGAAAATTTGAATTTTTTGGACAGAGTATTTATGTAAAATACACACAAGCCTTAAAATGGAATCAGTGTTACTTTATATTCATATAAACTCCAAAACATTTTATTAGAAAACAATTCGACCTGCAATCATATTACAGCCTTTGGACTTACAAGCATTGTCATATTACAGTCCGGACACGAGAATAATTCAGCCAACCACATACATGATTGATTGTGTAACATCTTTGTTCGATATAATAAACATAAAAAGTGACTGAATAATAAACTTGACAGCATTCATTTCCAGCTAAAATGTTTATATAGCAATTCACCTCTGACTTTTCAAGGAGAGCATTCACTGTTAACACTGTCACTTACTCTCACTAAAGACTCTCACTGTCTTTATTTATATGATAATTCTCCAATACCCCTTATTCTTCTCTGGGCTCATGGGAGAGGAGTTGAGAGGGTTACCCAATCCCAGCATGCATTGCATGTCTCCAATTGAAGAGTAAGGGGGTCAAAATCCAGTCCTCAGCTGAGAAAGTTCAGCTGATGTTTCTCAAATCTCAAAATCAAAGACAGACTGCAAGTGATCAGATCAGATCCACACATCACCAACCTATCTGCATGGGTTGCTGTGGTAACAAGGTAGGCTTCAGTAACTATGTATGCTGGTGATGCGGCTTTGCAACGCGGAAGCATGAGAAATGGAGATCCACCACCTCGTCCTCCAAAACATTGTACTGTCAAGGGATCTCTTAATGGCCAGTATAGACAGAAGGAAAGATTGCAGCAAGCAAAGACTATTTCAATTTTCATACCTGACTACTGATTTAACAAACAGACCGTAAAAATTGTCAACGTATCCTTTAAGTTCTTGTAACACTGCTGGAGTCTCCACTAGTCCTACAGAGGTCATAGATGACTTCATACAGTACATCTCTGAATATTAGAATCTTTTTTTCTAATTAGAAATGTAGTTATTGTCTCTATCAGCTCATGAGATTAAAAAGAATGGCGTGAGAAGCCAAACTCAGCTTGCACATGGGATATAACCCGTCTACACCCACGGACATTAAATCCTCCTCAAGCACGCTGAAAGCTATCAGGTCAAAAGCAGGACGATGTCGGTGAGGATCAATCTGTTAATTGTGCGCCGTTCTAAATGTGACCTTCGAGATGGAGCACAAGAGTTACTGAGAAAATGAGACGGACGACATCAATGCAGAAAATTGCCATGTGCGATAAAGGAAATCTGAGGAAAAAATGGCATGAGGAGGGGAAGGAGCAGCTGTTAAAGCATGAGAAACAAAGAGGTGGAAATAAAGAGCTATGTTCTTTGCCGTTATTTATCCCAGTGCACTCCAAAATGAATGCCTCATCACGCCATCTGCTGTAATGTGTTCCCCTGCCTCATCCTCTTGTTCTCCTCCTTGAGTAAGTACTCCTCTTCACACATACACACACACACACACACACACACACACACAAAGGTGTGTGGTAATGGTGACAAAACAAGGCTGCCAACTTCCTACAGGAGGCTTTGTCAGGCATCATGCTTGTGCTGCCATGTGAAAATGTTTGGCCTTCCACAGCTTCTTACTAAATATTCCTATTGTTTGCCTTCCATAATTTGGTAACACTACTGCAAGTGAGGTCAACGTGTTCCCGTGTTGACATGATTAGAACGTCTGCCCTGCCCCAGGGGCACACAAGGGCCATGACCGCCAAGAGGAACAGTTCGTAAACAAGGCTTGCCTCCGTTTTTTCCAACTTACTGCTTCACTTGTTTCCCAATGAAGCCAAGCATGAGGCTCACGATTACACGCACTCCATGCATGCACAATAAGGAGCAGTGAGGGGGAAATCTAACTGTACGTCACAAGAAAGTGTAAGGAAACAACGGTGGATGCTACTTCAGCAGAGTTATACATGAGTACATTTGTGTAAAAATGTTTTTCATGTTGCTGAAGGCTGCACTGTGTAGCTTTGTTTTTATTGCGTTGCTGCTCATAAAGCCAGAGTAAAGATAATTAAATATTTAAATATGAAGAAAAGCATGAGTAAACCACACACTGCAGACATGTGTTCAGTCTAAAAAGAACAAGAGCAACACAAACTGGAACATTTTTGAAATCTAACTTTGTGTACACTGCTGTTTGGCAAGCAGTTTGTATTTCTCTATTGAAGGATAATTCCACTTATTTTCAACCTGGACTTGTTTTTTTCCTACTTTTTGCCATCATTGCAATTGATTCTGTTAAAAAAATTCAATAGATGACTGTAGAGCTTGATGCAGCTTTACTTAGCCTCTTCAGCAGCTGGACCCAAAAAAAGAATTAAACTCGTCCTTCTAACAAAATAACAATCACAGAAGAATAAGACCTGACTTGAACCGATTTTCAATTTTCCATTGCCTGAAGCTGGAGCACATTGCAGTATTGGATATGTTATTTCAACAAACATGAGCTCAACAGCTCAGGTCCCCTAATGCTGCGTTCACTGCATGCTGTATATTCCGTAAATACAAGCTGCTGAATGGGGAGACTGTCTAGAGGTAATAACAAGTAGAGGGTGGTTTTGCAAACTCTGATATCTGCCACCTGAGTAACGAATTCAGGAAGTGTGACAACACAAGCAATAAACACAGCAGCTAATCCTCTCGTCAAAAGTCCATGATATTCAATTATTTTAATGAGTGAATAATTGATTGGAATGACAAGCTATACTCACACTAATACAAAATACCACCGTTCGATCTGTAACGCTGGTAATTATTCAGTCACAGCTGCGTTAAGAAATGTTTAACTGCACCATGAGTTTGCAGAGGGGACGTGCTTTAATCATGTTTTAGGTTCATAGCACACCACAACGCTTTCAGTCACACTTTACATGCTGGGAATATTTAGTCACAGTTGGCAAGTTTATTTCAGAGCGGGCAAATTAAAAACATAACGTGTGTGCATAATACCATCCAACAAACCCTGCTGAGCAGAGAAGTGAACATCAAAGTTAAAAGTTCCCTGTGGAGTTTGACTGTTTCTAACACTCTAAAGCAAACTTTTACGAGTGGGTCCATTTTTTGTTTGCATTGACATCCTGTCATTGGTTTTATATCATTATTCTGTTGAACCAGCCCGTTCTCATTCCCAGGTCATCAAATACTGACGTTTTGTCTTGCGCCTGTGCATGTCATACAGGCGCACAAGGTACCCTTGAGTGTTTGCACCAGGCTTTCAGTGTACCATCTGTATGAGACACGCCGAGCTTTCAACATAAACCCATCTGCGTCAGGTGATGTAGTGAGAAAGTCTGCATAGGTAAGAGGAGGACTTTCATCCAAGAGACCAGGGTTTGTGTAAAATGTAAAACCAAAAGCCAATGTTGAGTAATTTAAAGTTTAAAGTTACATAATGTTATGTATGTCGTGGAAATGTTCCTTATTTCTCTTGGAGAAGTGAGCAAATAAATGATTCAACAAGTCGTTGTCTTTTGATAATTTTAATAAGGCAAATAATAAAGTAACTAACTAAAGCAAATAAAAAGAAAGAAAGGAAAGGAAAGGAAAGTGAAAACACTAAGGCCTGGTTTTATACTCCAAAACGGACGCGTTCGTGCGCGGTGTCGGACCTCGCGTACACGGAGCATTTCAAATTATACTTGTTTTTAGAGCCCGCTCGGCAGACGCGTTCGACACGCAGTAGATCGGCGTGTAAATGCCGTTTATACAAACAACTAATCAAACATGACGACACTCATGCTAGAAGAAGAAGAGCTGCTTTGTCTGTTGTACCGAGCGCAAAAAGAGAAAAAATGAAAAGTTTGAAAGTGTGGTGTACGGCGTGTTTTCCCACGCATGCACAGCCGTAGCAGACTGCTCTGATGACGCAAATGACGTAATGAGCACACTAGCGGACGGCTGCGGACAAGCCCGGTACGCGTTCGTACGCGCGGAGCCGTAGCGTAGTAGTCACAGATGCTACAGTTTACTGTAGTGTACATAAAGGCCTATTTCCTAAACAAATATTGACCCAGTGATCCCTCCCTTACCAGATCACTTCCACACCCATTTCAACAGCCCTATCGCTCTCACAGTAGGGGGAGGGGGGGCACACTGCAAAAGCCGACAATGAAATCCTGGGTTGCAGCCTAGCAACATGTCACAGTACAAAGCAGTTACTAATGGATACTGTGTGTGTGTCTCTCTCTCTCTGTGTGTGTGTGTGTGTGTGTGGTAAAATAAGGCACTGGGCTGGCTCAGGCTCAGGCTGACAAGAAGTCTCTTCAGTGGTCTATCAACCCACGTCAGAAGCCAAGTTGTTGGGTCTCCCACTAATTCCTGGAACCCAACACAACAGGAGGACAAACATTAACATTCCCCTGCAGTGCTCCTTTTAATACAGCCACTCAGTCAAAACACCAGGGAGGCGATGTGCTGTCAACATATAGACATGTTGCAATGTTTTGAGCATTTGACAAGTTTATGATTTTCTGACAGGCAACCTCTTGCAGTTCAGGTAATAATAACTGTCCTCTCTCAGAAGCAAAGGCTGAAGTAGTGTGCCTTTTTAGGAGGCAATTGCTGCTGATGGCCAACTCATTGTACTGGCCAGTCATATATGAGCAAATACATCTTGAGAGTCTTGACATCACTTCTAATCTAGCCTCTGTCTAATAGCTTCTGTAGCTTAATACTATCTCTCATTGTTTGGATTCCAATAACCTACTTTATTACTGCAGTTGTACCTCATGCAGTCCACATGGAATTAGAAATAGTGACAATAAAAGTCAACACCATTTACAGACAACTCACAATGATAATACAAAATGCAACAACTTCTCCTAAGCTGACATGAACTCAACACATTAGAATAACATAGTATCCTTATGGTATGCATTCAATGATTGAGCACAACATTAGATACAATACAAAAACACAAACTAGCTCTAAGAAAATAGGTAGAGCTATAAATCAGTGCTAAAATAAAAGGCTAGGCTAATTGAAAAGTGAAACTTGCTCCTGGACTAATAATATGCTCATAATATGAATTAATTTAGACCATTTTCAAAAATGTACCATCCTTCCATAGACACATGGAGTGAACCACATGACATAGAGCTGAGTAACGTTTTGTTGCAAGTCTGAATATATATTTTTTTACTTTACTGCAAATGTAAATGGTATTTTGAATTAGTTTTACTTCTCGTAAGTAAGTAGTAAGTAAGTAGGTAAGTAAGTAAGTAAGAGGTGTCTCATAATTACGATGTATGTAAAATACTAATTCTAAATACTGTGACTCAGACACAATTTATTGAACTGAACTCTATCAATAAATGAGGAATTTAGTTTTGTAAAGACCCATTAAAAAAGGTATAAAATCATGACAAAATACCACATAATTGTGACTTTCAAATTCACATCTGGGAGATGTTGAAGTGTTATTATAAGACTTACTATGTCAGAATTATGATCTAAGAAATGTTATTTTAACTATTTATTTTCCTGGTAGGGGTGCGGGGCTCTCACAGTACAAGTGGTTATGTTTTGTTTTTATGGTGCAACATGAGTCATGCCAGGCAGGTACAATCTCAAAGCCAGCTGCTGGTCTGTTCTGCAGATTCAATAGAGGGCTCATTAGTCACCTCGATTCATTATATTGCATTATATTTATAATTACAACAGGTGTTTGAAGCCTGTCATGTTTATAATACTGACAGACTGCTAAAGAGGCTCTGTATCATAATTTCCAGTCAGTCTAATCAATGGAGTGACAGTCCAGTAGCGTGGCCAGAGTGAAACACAGTGGAAAAAAATATTTTTTTTTAATAATCCAAAATAATTATAACAAGTGCTTCTGGTTACATTATTCTGTTGTGGTTCCAGCATGAAGAATATGGTGAATTTGAAGTATAAACATATATATGGTTTCCTACCTAAGTATCCTGACATTACTACACTTCACCTGAAAGCTAAGAGCAGTTGCCAAACACAACTGACCATAGTAAATTAATGCAAATAACCTTAATTAGCAGGGGTTGCATGTCATCCCAGAGCATATTTATGTAGAATTTACACTAGTATTTGCACTTTTGTAGTTTAACCAAGTCAAACTGTGCTGCACTTTTAACCAAGTAGCTGAACTTGATGCAGGTATAAATATCCTCGATCATATGGATCATATTGCTTATTCTGCTGTATTATAATTTCCACAAAAGTTTCAGATTTAACTATACTAACTATACTACTAACTAAATTCAACTTACTACATCTGTCAGTTGTTTAATGTAAACCATGATACGCACATACACTTACAGTATGCGGTCACACGCATGCATCTATCCAGGGCAGCCCCCCTACTGAAGCATGTTGTACAGGCAACTCTCTCTCTCCTCTGGTTGACGATTGAAAACATCAACAGTGAAAAACCAGGAAGTTTACTTTTAAGTAAACATGGCAATATATAAAACACAAAATATAAATATGGAGTAAGAGTACAATATTCCCATCTGAAATTAAGGACAAAAGTTGAAATTCTCAATAAGTAGAAATATTCAAGTAAGTAACATATGACAGAATAAAACCTCTGAATTGTCTCTAAAAAACATTTTTCATGACGTCAGGCTTTACAAATACAAAATAAAAAAATACCATTCTTGCCTTGTCCGTTAGCTCTTATTTGTTTAGTGCTTGGAGTGACATTAAAGGAGATTAAAGGAGTACTTGTCATTTCACCACCTATACATAGCTGTTGTCCCTACAAAGGTTACCCAGCAATACAGGCCCTTGAAACTGTCAAACAGAGATAGAAAACAGTTCTCAAACATCTTAAACCCCCACTACTAATCTTAATCCAAACGTTTTGATTTCAAGTGGGCAGACCATATAATTTGGAGCTCACACGATCGTTGTGTTGATCTTTCTGAGAACAAGGACTTCATTCATCCCAACTCAACCATGACAAATCTCACAGAGCCTGAGAGCAAACTTCAGTAACTCTTTGGATCAAACTCTGCCATTGTAGCTGCAGGCAGCCTTAAACCAGGTTCCATTCCATTACCAGAAAAGAAAAAAACTTGGAATTGTCACTCACATTCAAGCAGTGGGCTCTTTAATCACACTCCAAGGTCACAGGAAAACAGAGGCTTACCTTTCCACTGTCAGTGCTACCAGATAGAGCAGGTAAGGGCTGTTGTTTCCACACCGCTGTGTTTTCTGTGGGAGAGTAACATAAAATCCTCTATTCCCCTGCTATGACAAGCAGCCAGCCACTCTCTTTGTTTGACAGTCTTTATGGTCACACCCAGTCCAGCCAATATTACCTGAGAAGGTTTTTTTCCCTCCCCTCCAGGAAGTAGAGGTAGGTTAGCAGATTGCCACAACACACACAAGCTTTTTTCTCCCTGCCCTCAAGGGATCTAATAATCTTGTTTGTACTGTGTTCCTGATAAAGTACAAAAGCGGGTTCTCCCACAAAACAAACCTTCCAGGGACAGAAGAGGAAACTTGGAAATGATGGGGACTGTTAAAAAATGTCAATTGTTTGGCTTTTACAAGGTGGTGAAAGTAGTAAAAACACCCCCATTAAAAACATTTGTTTGTTTTATTTATAATCAAAGATAGTATCTCCCAAATTTCTGTAGTTTTCTGCACTTACGAATGAACTGACCCTTCATACCTTTCTGACACAACTGCTTTAGGCTCTTACACTTCATCAAACATTTAAAACTCCTTTATAGCACTTTTACTTTATGTGATACTGTAACTGCTTTTAGTGCAGTTAAAGATTATAATCACTCAATCATTTCCATTGACTGACTTTACCATTAACTATGACTAATATCAGCTTAAAACAGTGGAGATAAACAGGTAGGAATGCTTACTTTAAGTGGGCTTACAGTCTTACAGCTCTATCCCTGTGTGGTTTAGCGTAGGTGTGTGTACTGACAGAACAAACAGTGTATTGGTACTCAGTGTCAAGCTAAATCAATAGAGTAGTTTGATGACACTCCGGACTACTGATTAACATGACAACCACATGGAAAGATACCTGAAAAGTCCCTATTGAAACAGCGCAATAGAAGCACTTTCAAACACAAAGGTTGAGCTGAGCTATTTCTCATCCTCTCTCTCTCTCTTCTGCTGGATTTATTATTCATTTGATACTCAAATGTACTGAAACACATACAGATGGGTGACAAATGGAGGCCCAACATGAAGTGTGTTAGTAAGCCTTTTTTCACCACTTGCAGAAGGTTTAAGGATGGTAGTGATGCTAAATCAGTGTCTCAGTTAATCTCTCCATCCATGACCTTGGCCCAGAGCTAGATGATCTTGAAAAGTGACACATCAATAAGAAACCGGGACAGATATTCACAATCTGCAGCAGATGTGTTTGACTTAAATGGGTCCCTACTTTACCATGTAGTGATACTGTGTAGAAGAGTCTGGATCTATGGTTGCAACAGCTGCCCCTGTGTTCCTGCTCAACAGCCACTGCTGTTATTATTATTATTGCTCTCATTATTAGTATTACTATTATTATATTGCTATTAGTATTATTTTTATAAATATGAACATCATCACCATTACCACAACACCCAGTGTCTGGGTGGGCGTGCATTTTGCCTGTGCAAAATATTGACCATGGAATGTGCAAAACTTTGTATAAAGAATATGAGTAATGTACAGAGATAATGATCCAAAAGATGAGTGTTAATGTTATCGCATTGAAAAGGATGTTGGAGCTGTATGATAATATAATGTACAGTATTTATGGGGGGGATTAAAGTCTGTGTAAGGGAGGTCCCGGGCCTTGTTGATGAGGCCAGTCTTGAAGAAACAGTTTTTGTGGCGTGAGGTTTTGGTCCTGATGGACTGCATCATCCTGCTGGAGGGGAGTGTCTCAAACAGTTTGTCTCCAGGGTGGGAGGTGTCGGCCACAATCTTTCTCATTTGCCTCAGGGTGAGGGCACCTTCGATGAGAATGTCGATGAGTAATTCCAGAGATGACTCAAATAACGCGGGAAATAAATCCAGAGTTGTTCTGCTGATGTTCACGAGCTCTTCTCTGGTGAAAGAGCATTGGGTACTACAGCAAAACACTGAATTAAAAAGACAAAGCAAGACAAAATAATGCAATCAACACACCAAGGCAGCATTCCACAGCACCATTTTTTGCACTTGGCCAGTTAACTGAGTGGCCCTCCGCTCATTTTACACCTGGCCTTAGCAACTGGTAGAGCTAGCTAAGGCTTGGTGGTGTCTTGCAACTAGACCATGTTTATAATAAATAGATCCTTTGTCTGAGCACATGGTTGAGTGCTCTGGTGGCTGTGACGTTTCATTTGAACTCAACTGCCATTTCATGCTGCCGCAGGAGCAGCTGGGTCTGCTCGGTTTTCTCACGGTGCATTACAGAGTATACATATGGAATATCTAGCGTGGAGAGATAATCTTGACACGATAGAGCAGAATGGGAGATTACATGTTCTCTGAATAGACAGATTGTCTCTCCAGTGTTTCAATCAAGGTTAACCAGAAATGCCACTCACATGTGATGCTTATATAACCACGTATAGCTGATCAGTGTTTGTCGAGAGTGGGAGAGTCTCTGAGAACGTAGGTTAATCATGTAATCTTCCCTTCTGCATGTATTCATATATTGCATAGTAAAGCTTTAGGGAACAGAAATTCAGAACAGAAAAGATATTTCCACTCTGAAATTCAGACAAGACATGAAACATTGTTAAATACAAGTTAGTATTATTTGACAATGTCAGTGAACCTGCTATGATTGTCAGAAATGTCTACACAGCTGAGCCAAGTCTAAATGTAAGTAACTTTATGAACAGTTTTAAAAACAAGTGTTGAAATTACAAGTTGTTAAATGTGGAGGGACAAGCAAGAATAAAGTATATATTTATATTATATCTTTTATTTAAACTATATATTTATACGAACATGTTCATCTTACATTTTTCAAAACATATTAAACCACATTTAGTATTCTGAGTGAATTGATTGAATTGATATTGTAGCTTAATATCCTAAGATAGCACCAAAGTTAGTTGTTAATGTTAAGTTGTTGTTAATCATTTGTCAAAAGAAAGAAATCCTGACTGTCTTCTGTGCCACTATCTACTCACACAGCAACACTCTCCTATAAATGATGCTATTCCGTGGCAACAGTAAATGCCATTTGAGAAAAATGCAATGCTGCTATGTTTTTTAATCATCATACGAAAAATCTTAATAAACAAAAAAAATAAAATAAAATAAAAAAATTGAACTTATTGAACAGTTCAAAAAAGGTTGTGGTTCCATAACTTAAAATACATTTTAACACCCGTCTCCCTGCAAAAGTTTGGGCACCCCTGATCATTTTCAAGATTTTCCTTTATAAATCATTGGTTATTCGGATCAGCAATTTCAGTTAAATATATCATATAGCAGACAAACAGTGATATTTGAGAA
>JAVQJL010058925.1:0-25872 GCA_036024295.1 Nannoperca obscura | reverse complement strand
AAAAGCCCTAAGCTCCTCCTCCAGCTCCCAGGTGTAACTCTACTGACGAGCCAACCCAGCTGTCAGCCATCAGACTCAAGATCAGGTCACCAACATCCAGAAGGTTGGGTCGTCACACAGTTAATATGATATATTATAATATATATAGTCTTGCTGCATGATTAAGTTAAGCTGACTGTACCTTTCCCTTGTGAGCATGATGTCATCTTCATGAAACTCCTCCCCGCTGTAGTACTCTCCTGAACCTCGTTCGTCATCGCTGTCCTTGCCCCCTGGCTCCTCTCGGCGAATAGTGGGGTAGAGTCCACCGCCACTTTCTGACCTGGCATCAAAACATCAAGAAACTACGAGTTGAATATTGATCAGTGCAAATATGACAATTATACATTTACAAGAATTATTTTCTGCTGCTGTTTGTTGGAGGTTTCATGCAGATTCAGTGCAATAAAGCACACACCTTAACACTGTAAAACACAGATTTTTCTGAAGCATCATGAAGTTTTAGGAGCTGCAATTTCTCACAGTGCTCTTTCACTATCACGTGTATTGACAGTTACACAAATAAAACTATTTTTGTTTGCAGGTAAGAACATTTCGCAGCATGTTTTGTGACACACCCGCCACCAAAAACAGCATATTGTGAAATTAAGCTCTGTTTAGATGTTGTAACATCATGCACATACCTAATGTAGGCCTCATAGTAGCGTGTCCTGCTCCATGGAAAGGAATGCGTCAGTCAAACAGGAATATTTGCAACAGGAAAGCAGAAAAGGGAGTAGAGAGGTTCCATGCAAGGACAAAAGACACGATGATACAAATTTAATATTTAATTTAAATAGTATGTGATTCTAAAATTTGCACCTGAAACAATTTCTTTTGTAGAAAATAATGATTTATCCAGAGTAACTGAGACATTGTTTCTGGAAAGGAGGGTTGCTTCTAACAACGGAATTATTTAATGCTGCAAGCACAATAAACCACAAATTCCATCCACCGGCATTGTATCAAGCTGACGACAGAAATTTCAGAGGTTGATGTCTAACTATTTCACCAGATAAAACTATATGACGAGACACCACCTCCAGAGGTAAGTAAAAAATATGTTTACTTGGGTCAAATGGGCTTTTAAAGTTGTAGCTACGTGATTTGAATCGAGTGGATATGGAAGATGCCAAGGAATGCTAAGGGGGAAAAAGTATATATACAGTATATAATCTTACTGTCACAAAGTAGGGCAAATTATAGTAAAATACATATTGTAGATGCAAATTAAAGAGAGATCAACCGTCCTTAGACAGCTGGGGGGTGAAAAAGGATAGCACAGACTGAGAACAAAAATGACCCCCCTCAAATAACTAAGAAAACAGACCAAAAAAGTCCAAACATGTAGGTTTAAAACATATTTCAAAACAGGCTTATTGTAAGATAAGTTTTGTACAATTCATCTATAAATAATATTTAAATATTATCAGTTTAGTCTATTGTTTGCATAAGCTAATATCTGCTTGCCAGCAGTAAATTAAGTATGAACGTGGTTTCACATGGAGCAATGAAAGGTGGTCATGCTGAACAGAAGGCTTTGGGGGTAGTTTCAGGATGGGTTGCTTTCAAACATGCCCTTTCTTTTTCATTGCTCTGTCGGGCTGACAGTCAATCAATATCACAATATCATTAAGAATATTTTCAGATATTGAATATCATGTCATAGATCTATCTAGCAAATCGTTTAAGCCATGTACGTGTCTGGTTTTCTTTGCCTTGAATGTGAATGAACACTGAATACCTTTGGGCTTTGGATTGTAGGTCCGACAAAAGAAGTCACATTGTGCTCAGGGGAACTGTGACAGGCATTATTCACAATTTTCAGAAATTTAATAGGCCAAATGATGCATTGAGAATAAAATCTGCAGATGAATTGATTAATGAAAATAATCATTAGTTGCAGCCCTCATACATGGTGGTATGGAAATGAATGCAAGAGTACATATAACACAGTGTTACAGTGTTTTGCATTGGGGCATGAAAACCTTGCCAATTTGTATAACACAACTTTCCGTTTTTCATTAACTCATTAGTGTTTCACAATTTGCTTGGAATGTGGACAACAGAGTTTAGTAAACTGGTCACACAATATGATCATATCATCACAACAGGAATCCAAGAATATGTGCTATACAATAATATTTAATTAGCACCTAGACCTACAGTACAGTGGGTCGTCAGCTTAGCTCCTCTCAAACTGCTTTTCAAAAACCATTTGGTTTCTTTACTCGTTGAAATTTTGATGTCAGTTTTTAATCATTACTAAAAGTATGAGCATCAAAAATATGATTGTAAAGTATGTCTGTAATTATCATAGAAGATGCTGCTGAGGCTGCTTTGATTAACGCAAGACAAGATTCACCTTTAAAGGTGTCCTTCTACACATCAAAGTCTGTACAGGTGTTAGGGAGCACTACTGCATATGTAAAAAGTAGTATAAAGTTGTATAATATGTAAATAAAGGCTTTTGAGTCATCATTAGTTGGCGCTGAAGACTTTGAAGTTTGAAAATTAAATAATGTCATAAGAAACAGGCTTACCAGACCTCTGCAGCCCGCTACTCATCTCTGCTTGAGGCCAGCAGCTCAAAGCTACATTAGCCGCTACTAGTGTGACACACCTGAATCTGTGACTGAACTGTTGACAGTCGAGCTGCATTGTGGGTAAGGAATGCATGGCATAAAAAGTTACCTCTTTTTTTTATATGTCCACTTTGAGTTGGACAATGTGACAGGAGAGCAATGCTTAATCAGTTGAGTATTCAGAAAGGACTCACTACTTCTCCAGCCCTTTGCTGGTTACATACATAAAAACAGCAATAATAGGAGACTGTTTCTGTTTATTACATGTTTAAGATCAATTTTAGGCATCAATCCACTGACCTTGTGGAGTGTGACTTCCAAGGCTTGTTGTGCACTCCTTTGCTGCAAGTGGACACGGATAATCCATTTTTGGTGGAGGATGGACGGTCTCGCCTTAACAAACACTTCTGCTGCCTCCCATTGGTCATAGAGAGAAGTGAGGGCACGTTGGCATTGTTGAGGTTGGCATTGGAGGGTATTGGCGATTGATGGCAAGTGGAAATGCAGTGAGGATAATTATATGGATGAGAGGTGTGATAATGATGATTATACTGGATGGGTGAAGAGTTCATCTCTGTCTCCCCTCCTCTGTCGTCGTCGTCGTCGCTGGCTCTCCCGCCTGTTTGGGTGGGTTTGATTGAGGCACTGCAGGAGAAGGGCAGGATCTGTAGTGGCCGTTGGGTGACAGTGGTCAGGTGGAAGTAGCCTTGCTGATCCGCTTCGACGTGGTTGGCATGGTTCCCAAAAAGACCGCCATTACGCTGCAGAGAGACACCAGAAACCAACGAGGACTGAGACAAACCAGCATTACAAACGCAGTAAGCTGTTTAAAGCGCGCCTCATAAAGATGGTGGCCAAAACAAAACATTCGGTAACATTGCATTGTCGCAGGTTGGTGTCCCTTCTATGACAATAATAAATAAATAAACAAACAAACAAAAAACGAACAAATTATATGCATACTAATAGATTCTGTGTTTACAATTAGGGAGAAGGCATATATATGTAATTCTCATACATTTTAACAAAGGTTATGTAATGTTTATTGTGGACAAATCATATCAGATACAACTTATTATTCAAAGCAGAGTATTTTTATATGTCTTAAAACATGTCTGACGGTGATCTTCAACCCTTCTTACCCTGTAGATTTCCTCTTCTTCCTCTCCATCGGCATCTACTAGCCCCTCCTGTTGCAGGTCACATGATATGGCTCGACGGATCTCCGGTCCAATGTCATGCAGCGTGCGCAGGCCGGCCTGCCAAGAGAGCACTTATGATACCAAACCTACCAGCCGTAACAGGCTTTTTATCTACATCTGTATCTGTATCATCTGGTTGAGAGAAAACTTAAATGTCATTGTTGGCAAACACTTTTTGGGCACAGACATCTCTCAGAGAAAGATATCTCAAAACACAGACAATTCATCAATACTGTCTGCATGGCTTGATTTTGCTTGCGGTAAGTGAGGAAATATGTTTGTAATTTAGATGAACTGTCCCTTTAAATGACCCACTGGAAGTCAGTGCAGTGTGAAGCCTTTGTTAGATCTCTAACAACAAACAACAAAACTCTCAATAAACTGAAGATGCCCATGGGGCTTTTTAGGGAGACCCGAGAAAAGACTAAAAGACAACACAAGCAAATGCAATCAATGATTTGTGTAATACTGGTGAAGTGAATTTATGGGATTGTATTTCCACAAACAGGAGCATGATATCACCTGCATTTACTCACCTGCAGAGCCATGGTGGTGTTCAGCCTCTCCCACGAGCGCCTTCCCACAAGACCTTGCTCTTTGCGCCTCTTGAACTTCCTGAAGTAGTCCTGTATCAGGAAGGTGGCATAGAACTTCCCCACTGTTACCTCGTCATCTGAGTGAACAGACCAGACACACCGAAGCCTCCCAGATCAAAACCAAAATACCAAAATACCGAAACACTGAAATTCTGCCCATAACATTTAAAAAATGTAATCCCTCAAAGCAGATCTTACCCACTACTATCTCATAATCCACTAGATCAGAAACACATCTTGGCAGAAAAGTCAAATTGCAATGAAAGCATCCAAACAGAAGTCCATTAACAGTAAAACATCCCAAGGATGAAGCACAAAGAGGTATGAAAATATAATACCTTGACAATGAAACAACAAATTTCTACAACAATCAAAATGAAAAGAAAACCAAGACATGTTCATGAAATGCCATAAAGCTTCACTGCTTGAGGATCACAATAGAACATGGCTGCATTGAAGCAGAACAAAGCACCTTTAACTCCCCTTAAAGTTCTTTTAACTTAAAGGTTTTACACAAAGGTGTAACTAAACATTATTCTTAGCAATTATTTAAATATCAGAACTGAATGCATCTGATGTAAGTTCAGGGTTTAAGAGTGCTAATGACATTTACACACGCACACTCAAATGTGAGCTGCACGTTTTAACCTAACAATAGATCAAATCTGCATCTGCAGTTCATATCTTGCTTCATCTCTGAAAACACATTTGATTATGAAACACTAATATACACAAGAACAAAAAACTAGAATTACTGCCCCGTTGTATGCCTCTGCCAACCACTTAAGCTGAAGTTTACATTTATGTCTGTCCAGACTCATATTATATATATATATATATATATATATATATTGAATACTTGGAAGGAATTTAATAAAATGTATACATTGTATTTTTGACTGAATGGAAATTGATACATGTATGATTGCAGTGAATATACATTGTTGAACTGATTAATGAAGGATTATCATAGATTATTAGGCTAACCAAGTCCTTGATTAATATGTAAAGATGGATTCTTATATATGTATAGCTACACAAATTGTTGTGCTTTTGTTTTCTCTCTGAATTGTTTGATGCAGAGCTTCTCTATGAGCTGTAGGTAAAACTCACTCATTCGCAGATCACGATTTGCTAGGCGAGCTCCAATACGTTGTTTCCAGTCACGTGATTCCGATGACTCTCGAAATTCAGATGAGGCAGGAAATTAAAGGCAGACTGGACAACATGGAGGTAACCCTGTACTGTGCTTGTTACTCCTAACTCACTGTGTCATCCTGTGTGTTTGTGTCAAAATCTGGAATCGCCCAATTCTTAAATTATTTTAAATGAATGCTTAAATAATGACACAAAGTGTCACCTATTCAGTGCCCCGTCTACTGTCAAATACAGTCACAATCTCCCCTTCTGTTCCTGCGTTGTAGTGTTGAATAATGGCCAAAATCCTTGTGTACTTCGTTCCTTCCAGGTGTTCCTGAGATATCGCATTCACAAGATCGGGACAGACGGACAAACCAAGAACATAATGCCCGTGGCTATAAATACACACATACACACACACACAATTGCTCATGCAAGCGAGTATGAATGAACCCTCTTGACCTCTTAAAGTACCAACATCAGACTTCGGTTTATAAAGTTTACATCACAGTCATTTATGACTGTATTCAACACTAAGGAAACAGAGACATGCAGTATTTACTGTTAATTCAAATATGTCTAACCAGTTACTACCACACATACCAGATTGCAGAATTTCCTACATTTAATGTCCACCAGAGAGGTCAGAGACAGACAAGCAGACGTGTTTTATATATGCCAGAAAAACAACATGATCTGTAGCGAGAAGCACATGCAAGAAGGCAGCAAAGTAAAGAGTTTAGAGAAGCAGCAAAGATAAGATCTACAGCTACATTAGCCAGAGAGAAAGCTGTGACTACACCAACTATCTGCCATGCAGGAAGGCAAGTGTGGGTCAGATTCACTCAGATAAGTAGTTGATAAAGCAGACAGGGGAGAAACACTAAACTAAACAAAAAGAAGCTGAATCACGGTCTGTAGGAAATGTGGGTTTCTGTTTTTGTCATCACCTTTCTTTGACCCATTTTAGCTTCAGTGGAATCAAGAAAAGGTGACAAACGTCAGTGGAAAGGATGCTTTAAGATGGAAGAATCGTTCCATACAAAAGATCTGATGATGATCCATCTTAAAGCAGCTGACACATTTCTCGACATCACCAGACACAGCCAGAGAGAAAATGTGAAAGGCTCTGTTCAGAAAGACAACCTATGACCACAAATATATTCATGTTCAAATTTCAAATTTCACTTTCTGTCTAAATGAGAACTTGCTGCTGTCTACCACCTTCACCAAACTACGTAATATGTAAAGAACTTCTGATATCTTACAGTCTCTGCATCTCTAATCCAGATATTCAGATGTACATTCATGTCGTATATCCTATTTTCATAACACACATTAGTTTGTGTTTTCATGATTTATATTTTGAAGCAAATTATCTGCCTCATTCTGACATATAATTACTTAAAATAAAGTATTTAAGTTGACACAAGTGATACTGCAAAGAAGCAGTAACATTTTAGGACTGTGATTAACTGACACACTTAAGATGGTATATTTTTCGTCATAATGCATCAACCTGGCGTGGGCAGATCAATGTACAGTGAATTTTGTGCCCACGAGTGACAGCAAGTTATCTTTCTGGGCAGAGCCTGGTGAACTTTTTTAGATAGAGGTATCAGTTGATTCATGCCACCAGACTAAAGCAGAACTGCCCCAGAGAGCTCAGGGCGGCAGAAAGAGAAAAGAAGAAGGCCAGCGACTGACTGAGCACTCTACTGAAAGAAAAGAAAGCTGTGGAAGAGAAAGACTTAGCAGAAAAGATTTTTTTTTTTTTAAACAGGAAAAAGGGTTAGCAATCGAATGTACACAGAGACATGCAGTTAAATTAAGTTTGACAACACAGCAGAGCAGAAGCGTTGTAAGCATTGAAGGACAGAGGAAAGAAAACTACATGGACACAACTAGAGGAAGCTGTATGTACATGCTAGACTGAGGGTATATTCATTCCTGTTTGGAAAATAAGTAAAACACTCATTTAAAAACCCAGGTGTGACTATCCTCAGTCCTCTAATAACAAATATTTTGTTAGATGAAAACATAATCCACTGACTCAGCTATAAAGAGGAGGAGCAGGTAGACATCTGTAATAATATTTGCAAAGGGTCGCATGACTGTACTGTATATGAACTGATAAGGGCAAACCGCACTTGTGCTCATATTCTGCAGTTTTCTTTCTTCTTCTTTCTGGTCTTATCTGGTATGAACAATGGGTTATACAATGACGAAAGGGAAACCCCTAACTTTTTTTATTTGATTTATATTTAAATATATTAAGCAGTATGCTTAAGATTTCAAATAAAAAGCATTATACCACTGAGCACAGTCTACACTACCACCACATACAGATAGTCACTGCACTTCAGAGTTACTTAAAAAAACAATAATTTCATAAGAAATATTTCCACATCTATTTGTTTAGTTTTTCTTAGCTGATATAAATATACTTAATGTGACAGAGAAAGAGAGAGAAAGAGCTAGAGGAAGAGAGAATGTAGAACATGAGACAGAAAGATTAAAGATTAAAGAAAACGGTGGGATTATGACAGTGAAGGCAGTTAAACCGTGACTGACTGACAGCGATAAGGAGAGATTCTGTGAACTGAAGTATTGTACACAGTAACAGTCGAAGGTTTGTTCCCCTGTCTATCTTGTTTTGTTGGATGTGGTCAGGAAGTGGGCCTCGCTGCTTCCAAACACAAAACAGGATGCTGAAGGCCTCCGACGGATTAACCCATTACACGTGTATCTTAAAGTGAAACCTCTCAAAATCTAGTTTCTTCTGTATTAAACATTACCACTATGTGGACTTGAAATGTGGCTTTAGAAACAGGACAGCTGGTAAAGCACAGGTGTGAATAAACAATGATTGATGGCTGAACTCCTTTTGGATGCTAAGTATGTTCAAAACACTAAACCACACTATGGCCTATATATGAGTAATATATTTGCATTCAAATGCCGTCCTTCATCCATTGTTTCACATCCTTCCTCCTATTATTACACAGACAGAATTGTTTGCAGTGTGACCTTCTCTGTAATTCTCAATGCAATCAATGCAAATCTGCACTAACAGATGTAAATAAATGTAATATAACATTAAGACTATTTGCGTCTGGTGGCAGCAGTGGTCGTTGTCCATCTGTGAGGTTATAAATTCTTGGCAAAATACAAATGAGAAGCAGCGTGTATTCAAATCAAGTGAATGAAAGAACGGCCCAGAAGAAAAGAGGAACACAGCGAGGTTGATGTTTAAACTGTGAATAAAGGTGAGAAGCAAATGACCATCGTGGTATATGCACAATGTTGCCCACGTTTGCTTGTGTGCGTAATAAACACTGACCGCCTGCAGGAGGCACCACTTGGTCCAGCAGCTTCATGCTGGTCCTTTTCCAGATCTTCTTGATCACTGCTCTAAGCTCCTCATTGGCTTGCTCCAGGTTACCTTGGAAATGGCAAAAAAGGTGGGGCGTATTAACTGTAAGGTTATTTTGCTCAAAAGCACCCAGTAACTGATGAAAATACCAGTGTGTACATGACTGAAAGTAGAGTATAAATTCTATCTCTCTCTTTCTCACAGATACACAAAGATCATAAGACAAATCTTGACAAAGTAATATTGAATACACATAATTACCTGATGATAAATTAATAAAATGGGATAAAGCACAAAATGCCCTCAGTCTTATAGACAGGAAATTGAGCATAAATATTAATGGTTTTAATCAATCATGTTGTTGTGACAGTCTATATAGTACTTTTGATGCAGTGTTAGGTATATATCAAAGGTTAAGAGCCCTGTTGTCCGTGCAGTTGTTGCTGAGGAGAGACTACTTATCGAACATCAGTAACTCCCTCTTGTGGCAATATGTTGAACTGTAAGTCAATTTTCTTACTGTAGAGAAAGGTAATGCACAGCTCAAAAAAGCTCAACGAAATAGAAACAATCCTCACCCTCAGTCTTAATCTTGAGAGCAGTGCGAACAAGAGCAAACAAGGTGGCGTTAAACATGACCGTTCCATCACTGTTGAGGGGCATGTTCATTGCCACCAGACGCTGCAACAGAATTCAAAGGACAAATTAACAGGGATGCATCAAATGTGAAATTAGTACTGTGAAAGCTATGAATTCATATGTCAAAGATGCACAAAAGCTTTCATGTATTTTTGTCACCCTCAAGACTCACCACAACAGTGATAATGCATTTTTCTACTGCTGTATAGATGTGAGTGTGAGTTGAGTTGTGGAAACCCACCTTACAGGCTACTCTGTGAGGGCAGAGCTTGCCGAAGCCCAGCGGAGGCTGGATCCTCCTCAGCAGAGTCACCACATCAAGGTGCTTAATCCTGCCCCTGACAACAAGATACATTGAAATAAAAGGCATTATACCACTGAGCACAGTCTACACTACACTACGGATAATTAGTTAGTGCACTTCAGAGAGCTGTCAAGGGTGTTATTGCTGTTACAAAACAATCACAGCAGCATACATTTTGGTGATAGTTCTCTCCAAAATGGGTCCTGTGTACTCACTTGGCTTCAGGGTCATATTCAGACCAGATCCTTTTAAACTCATCCAGGTGATGCGGCCCAAGAATGGACCAATCACGGGTCAGATAGTCAAAGTTATCCATGATGACAGCTACAAATAGGTTGATGATCTGAAACCAAGACAAGCCAATAGTTTAGGCATTTTTGGTCATATTTCATTGTATATGCAGGAAGTCTGTGCTCAAACATTACCGGCACTGAACACATTAAACTATCTTAAGATTACCAGGAAAGCACAAAGCATGTAGAAGGTGATGAAGTAGATAATGGCGAAGCCGCTGCCGCAGGTTCTCTCCTCTCCGGGGTTGTAGTCCGACTCTGAATCACACAGCTTCCCTGGCAGACAGGCCAGCATGATCTCCTGCCAGGCCTCACCTGTAGCACACCTAACACAGAACAAAAACACAACATTAACACGGGAGTGAGAGAATGTATTACTGGATGTATGATGAACTGTAATGGCTTGTAACCAACGATTTAAGCTACACAAACACCTGAAGAGCATCAGGACAGCTTGAGGAAAGGTTTGAAAGTTGTTGTTGCGGTTGATTTGTGTTCCATCCACCATGGCTATTTTCCCAAACACCTAAAATATATATTAGAAATAGTATCAAAAGAATCAGCCAGTCTGATCTCAAATTCTGGTTAACACAAAATTAATGTTACACAATGGAAACAGTCACTGCAGGCAACACACATCCTGCAGGTTGTCTCCCAGGTTCCCGTCATCTTCTGGTTTTGATTTTCAAGAATATAGACCATATTACCTGCATTCCAATTACAGCATAGATGAAGAACAGCATGGCTATTAGGAGTGCAACATAGGGAAGCGCCTGGGTATGGAAAAAAAAGAGAAAAAAATGAGAGAGGAGTGATTACTTGTAAATTACACTCTCCTTGCCCCCTCCCCTCAAACCCCTCATCTCCACACCAAAATAGTGACAAAAAGTTTTAACTGAAAACTACTGACATTAAAAAAAATTCTGAATATTGTCATTGAAAAACATTACAAATGAAAAAAATATCACAATAACATAACTTTTTGTGATTGAGTTTTGTTTTTCAGTATAACATTTTTAGTGCCAGGGCAACTTTTTCCAACACAAATCACAAATTCTATTTTCAGTGCCAAACTTCAGTGTCACCAGTCTCACCTGGAAGGACTTGATGAAGGTCCACAGCAGAGTCCTTATGCCCTCCCCCCTGCTCAGCAGTTTGACCAATCGCATCACTCTGAACAGGCGGAAGAATGTAATTGAGATGCGAGCACTGTCCTCTGTGTTCTGAAGTGGAGGACATGGAGAGGAATTAGGGGATAAAAAAAAACTGTCGGTCCAAACACAGACAGTGATAAAGCTTTGTACCACTCATTCATTTATACAGACAGTCATACATGAATTCCTTCAATCATCATGTATGAGTTATTATTATTATTATTATTATTAGCTAACAAGCAAGGAAAAGTGAATGAAAATTGAAAAAGAAAAAGAAATTTTCCCATTTATGATCTTTCTTCATCTTTGCAATGACAACAATAAATATGCATGCAGAGTAACCATGTCTTAAACACCATGCCATGAACAGACCTGGAGGACTTACACATATAGTACATTTAACTCTGAATGACTGATTCAAAACAGGCAAAAAAAAAGACAGAATCTGCAGTCCAACGAAAACAAACCAAAAAACAAACCGTAATTGACTTTTTACAACTGATACAAACATCAAGATAGATCTTTTACCGCAGTGTTAAAGTTCAATCACTCAAGACCTTTGACAAGAAATGTAAACTCAAACCAGCGCACACTGACAATACAATGTTGGTAATCTCATTGCAAGCTATGTTGAAATGAAGAAATGAGACAAAAGACCATACAATCGTATCCTTTCCTCTGTGTCATGCCATGCACCCAGACAGGACAAGGTCTCAACAAAAAAAGTCAGCTGAACCATGAAACTGGAACCAAAATGCAACAAACCAGGTGGATTCAAAACAAGACTTTGACAAACATTGAGAGCGAATAGGTGAGACCAGAAGTTCTGGCAGAAAGCATCTCAATGTTTCCATCAGTAAGTAAGCGACAGAGAGTGACAACAAAAGATCTTGATGCTTTGACTTTTGGATGATCACAGCAGAGTGTGGCGCTTTAATAAAAAAAGGAGGGGCTTCTTCTTACCCCTGGCTCCACTATCACCTTGACGACAGGAATGGCTGCCGACTTGAAACCAAAAACCTAGGGTTAATCCAAGTTTCACAATCTGTGCAGCACCAAACCGTTTATGAGTCATTGTTGTTGCAAACATCACATTTCACCATTACCTCTGATATATTCAACATGTAATTACAAAAAAACAAAACTCTGAGAAGCACCTTCACTTAAATATATCACAAACAAGAACATCATCATCGTAAAGCGTGAAGCCTGTCAAGCAAACGTTTTGCCACATGTTCTCAGCTGTAACACCAGACAAGAGATGCAAGCATTCAATCCTGAAGGAAAATGTGCTCTTTATCAACATACTATATAGTTTAACTGTTAACGTCTGCTAATAAGAATAAATCACTGATACACCTTCTTAAAGGAAAATGCTGACCTTGTTTTGTTTTACATACAATTTTCCCAACTACATTTTGGAACGAATTCTCTCTCCTCTGTCCTCATACTCCTAGACCTATCTGTTACATTTAATACAGTGAACCCCCAGATCCTCCTCTCCACCCTTAAATTATTTTGTGCTTCAGGCTCTGCACTCTCTCTGTTTGCATCCTACCTGACCAGGTGATATGAAAGGATCAGTGTCTGAACCACGCAGCCTGACAACAGGAGATCCACAAGGCTCCATCCTGGGACCTCCAATTCACTCATATGGCTTTTCCTACGACTGGTATGTCAATGACACCCAGCTTTTCTTGTCATCACTCAGTCAGGTGGAGGCAAGCATTGCTGTGCACGGAGCACATAGTCAGCAAGTGCAGACTAGCGCTTAGGGTATATTTACCCATTGCTCTAACTCACACAGGTAATATCCAGGCTTTCTGTATGCAATACTTATTTTGTACCGTGTGTTCTTTACTCCAAACATTTACTCAAAACAAGAGACTGGCAGGACAAGCAAATATCTTCAAATGGACAAGCCTGCAGCAAGCATGTAGTCAGTGTTAACAGCAGCTGCAAACCAGGACACAGAGTAGCCTTGAAGTAGCAGCACAACAGATTCAAATTAGTTACAAGCTACAAAACAATTTGCCACAAAATGATCACATTCAAGATTTTTAAATGATAACTGAGCTGCATTCAATAACAACAAGTTACAAATAATTCAGAAACAATCAATTAAAAATTAATAAAAAATAAATGCACCACATGGGACTGACTAATTACAGCGCCATTAAACAGCATGACACATGTGAAAGTCTCCCTTCATTTAGTTTCTTTATGTCTGTTCAGTTGAAGAATTATTTAATGTGGACAGTGTCAGCATAGCTGAGCCTTTAAAATCACATATACATGTGGTTTTATGCTGGGTTGCTTTAGTTGCTGGGGTTGTGAAGAACATTCATTTATGCATGACAAAGAAAGTTGTGATCTTGAATGCAACCCTAATGCTATTGCAAGGCCCTCTGGCTGGGAACGTCACAGTAAGACAGGTGCGTATGTGTGATAAATGACTACTTACATTGATCTCAGTGATGGCAATGTCAACCACGCTACCCACAACAATTAAGGCATCAAACGTGTTCCATGCATCAGCAAAATAGTTCTGCAAGCACAAGCAACAGAGACACACAGAAAAAAAGAAAGAGAGAGACAACAGAGCAAGAAAAAAAGGAAGATGTAAAAGAGAGGAATAAAAACAGAAATAGAAAGAGAAAAACATCAAAAAGTAGTGATTTGATATAAGAGAGGAAGGTTGAAATTCAAATCCTTCTCAAGTCTGTGAGGGTACTAACTTGTTTAATTTATAGAAATATTCAGTTGAAAGCGTATCTTTTCTATATTATAAATTAACCGTCTGTCATTAATCTTCCATTTCAAAAGTTTTTTTTTAACTTTCACTGGTGGCAGGCTGAAAGAAATGAAGAAATGGCCAATATAGACTTATAACTAAACAATTTAAAACGATTCAATCAGTATGGCAAAGTTGCTTAATGCATACAGTATGTTGGCATATAACACTGCTTATCTGTAGATGCAGGTAGCTGATGAAAATGTTTCCCACCTATCAGCATATTTTTGGCCTCATCAACCATTGAACAGATTCAACAGACTAGCTTCATGAGCATAAACTGGCTCAAGCCAACCTAAAAACACAACACAAAATTAAGACAGGAAGGAAGGGAAGTAGGAAAGATGTGAAGGCAGGAAAAAAAAGAGAGTGGCTGCAGCAGTGGGAGAGCAGGAAGAGGGAATGACAGAGTTGTACATACTGACGTCTTTCTACCTGGCTGAGTATGATGTCGACTACACTGCCAATCACCACCAGAGCATCGAAGACGTTCCAGGCGTCCCCGACATAGCCCTGAATATGGCAGCATGCACAGCCAGCAGGAGGAGGGAGAGGAGGGGAGGAGGAGGGGGAGAACAGGGAGGAGGGAGGGGATGCAGGAAAGTATAAGTGGTAGAGAGGTTAGGATGAGGAGTAATGGAGGGTGACAATAAGGAATAAATGGAAAAGGAGTCACAGCCAGTGGACAAAGAGCCCAAGAGGGGAGGTAAGGAAGAGCGTATGAGGGCTGGGTTATAAAAAAAAGGGGTGTGCTTACAAATAAAAACTCAAAAACATGAACCTTTTTAGGAATAAAATATAAAAGGTAGATTCAAAAGGGGAAAACTAAACAAAATGATTTGAGGAACGGATGGTAGCATTTATTTACACATAATTTGAGAGGAGGAGAGGAGGAGAGGAGAGGAGGAGAGGAGAAGAGTAGAGGAGGAGAGGAGGAGAGGAGAGGAGGAGACTTACTCTGGGTTTGAAGGCGATGAGCTTGAGGATCATCTCCACAGTGAAAACCCCAGTGAAGACCATGTTGAGGATGTCCATGGCATAGTTAAACAGATGAGACTGACCATGGTGCTGGAAAGAGAGACAGTCAAGAGACAGTTAAGACAGCCTCTTGAACTCAGATTTACACATTTTGCTTTTTGTAGCATATAAAGGTGTTTTAGCCTAAAGGCTTTTTAGGCTGCAGTGAAATATTACAAACAAAATAATGTATACTACATGGAGATTAGACCTTTTAAGTGAAAAACATCATATTAGTGGTTATATTTTGATGGTTGCTGAGGAAAACATGACAGCAGATTTTCTTCATTTTAAAAGACATGGAAGTTATATAACTTTAACTGCGTGCAGCATCGAGGGTATTTGAACAAAATCATATTATACATTTCCAAAGGTATGCATTAATCATTGTGAAAGTGATGACAGTTTGTTGTTTTACTTAAAGGACTGAATAGAGAGCACTCACCTGAATGGCCAGACATAGGGTGTTGAGGATGATTAGGACAAACATGACGTACTCAAAGCCAGTAGAGTTGACCACATACCAGAACTTGTACTGGTAGGGGTTTTTGGGGATGTAGCGCCGCAGGGGACGAGCTTTAAGAGCATATTCCACACACTGACGCTGCGGTGGTGAGGGTAGGTCGGGGCAAATAGAGAAACAGACAGACAAACAGACTTATGAACAAGGGTAACATTAACTCTGAAAGATGCAAGCACTCCTTTCCCCAATCAGTAACAAGATGCAGTAGATCAGAAGGATCATCAGATTTGAGCACAAATGGACTGCAGCTTTTACTTTATTTTTTTCCAATACGGCAGTCTTAACCTTTGAAAGCAGAAAAGTTCAAATTATGAAAAGATGCATCATTATTTAGGCAAATCCATTTGGATGGGATCAACAAATGTCTATTTGCAGCATTCATATTCTTCTGGGGAACACATTCTTAATAATTTGATATAAACAGATTTGTTAAATTTAAAGGCACCAATAAACAAAAGCACCAATACACAGCAACATTATGCATAAACATTCAAACGCAATAGCCCACTTCCCCTCACCTGGTTCTTATCCAGCTCGCAGTTTTTGTACTCTTTCTCTCCCTGCTCCTGAAAGGTGACGATAACAAAACCAACAAAGATGTTCATCATGAAGAAGGCGATGATGATGATGTAGATGATGAAGAAGATGGAGATCTCGATGCGGTAGTTGTAGATGGGACCCATGTTCTCTCGGTTGGAGTCGATGGCCTTGTACAATAGACTGCAGGGACACACAAAACACAAGAGAAAGTCAAGATAATGACCAGTAATTATTCATACATGTATCAACTCTACCTCAGACTCAAAGCAGTACTTACGTGGGCCATCCTTCGAAGGTGGAGACAGTAAAAAGAGCCATCATGGCCATGAGGACATTGTCAAAGTTGAAGTCACTGTTGTACCAGATCCTCTCCTTCACCATGGGCAGCGCTGTGTCCCCATTGTTGTAGAGAATGTAGGTACCTCTGTGATGAAATATTAAAATGAAATATTAACCACACAAGCACATACACAGAGACACTCATTCAGGCCAATGCCCAAAACTGGAAACCATGAATGATAACTCAAAAAAGAAAAAAACTCACTTGCACTCCTCTGGGCTGGACTTTGCATCATCGGTGCAGCGATAAAATTTCCCCTTTGAAAAAACACAACAGAGAAAGTCAGCTCTCCGTTTAAAACCTCCTACTTCTTGTTGTTTTACACTAGAAGTGCCCATTGATTTTGTAGCAACGCTGTTACACTGTTCCCTCTTTCTGTCTTTTCACTGTACCTTGAAGAGCTGCACTCCAATACAAGCGAACATGAATTGCAGCAGTGTGGTGACGATCATGATGTTGCCGATGGTCCTGATGGCCACAAACACACACTGGACCACGTGCTGCAAAGGACACACACAATTATATGCTGTTAGTAGAAATACACAGTACTGAATCACAAGCAAAGGCAACTGCTTAATGAAATTTGGGGACACATTCTCACGGTAAACGAGAGACACATACAGATACATTGCACCATGTTGCGTTATTGTTACTCTGACCTTTAGCCCCTTGGCTCTGTTGATGGCCCTGAGTGGACGGAGGACTCTCAAAACACGGAGAATCTTCACCACTGAGATTGCAGAGGACCTATGAAAGACAGCAAAAACACACCAGTGGATTCAGCTGAGCAACTTCACGGACATGTTGTCACAGAGGCATTCCTTTAAGCCCTGCCACTAGCAGAGCAAAGAGAAATGTTTATATATTATAACAAAAATACCACACAGTCGCTCAATGACATTTCACCTGAGACTTAAAAAAAAAAGATTGAATGATACATACTGAATTCCGAAGGAGACCAGAGACACACCAACAACCAGCAGGTCTAAAAGGTTGAAGTAGTTTCTACAGAACGCCCCTTTATGAAGGAACGCTCCAAACGCTGTCATCTGGACAGAGGAGAGACAACAGTCAGGACCGAAGAAGACAGATCACACACAAACACAGGGACAGCGTCAAGTCAGGCTGAAATGGAGTTTAAATAACTGTTATTACAAATGATTTAGAGGGTCAGTGGGGGCCTGAGCCCGTCCCTGCTGATATTGGGCGAGGGGCGGGCTATCTAAATACGTGCAGGTTAGGTTAATTGACAACTCTAAATTGCCCCTAGGTGTGACTGTGAGCGTGAATGGTTGTCCATCTGTGTGTGTCAGCCCTGTGATTGACTGGGTGTACCCTGCCTCTGGCCCAATGCCAGATAGGATCAACTCCAGCACCCCACAACAATATAAGGATAAGCAGATATAGATAATACAGTGTTAACTAGAACGTTTTGTGTGTACCCAAAACGTTTCACGAAATTTTGTATAGATTTTGCCTTGCACAATTACACCGTAATGTTATTTTACAGTAACAGATGATAGTGCTGCACTGAAATTAAGCAGTTTTGTTAATTATGTTACATAATCAAGCACACTCATAAACAGATTAGCACTAGTAATATTGTGTGCTATATGTAAGTAAAGTTCTAAACAAAAAATAAACTGACATGGTAAGCCTTGATTCAGACTCACAAATGCAACTTTTAGAAGCACTTAAAATACTGTGGTCAGAGACGCATACATGTGCATTACTACTACTGCACACACACATACACACACACACACACAGAAATAGAGCAATCAAATAATGCAAAATGTTCAGAAAAGACATGGGGAACATTGTTCAAAAGCCACTACCATCATTTCCGGTGCAGATTAAGCCAGGAAAAGTACAATAAATACTTTCCATGAAACAGGGCCTTTAATCTTCTTCTGATCAAATTTTAGGCTTAAGCCATAATACGCGAGATTTACCTGGTGCAGGCATGCAGGGAGCAAAAGGGTAAGGCAGAAGATTTCATTTTAACAGCTAAAATAATAAAATGGTAAAATGGCTTTTTGTGGATTTCTTCAAGCACATTCTTTGTAAGTGCATTAGTCAAAACAGACATGAAAAAATGAGGGGACGGGGCACATCTATGTGTACAGTATGCAATCAGGCAGCTGGATATAAAGCTTGATGTGAGTTCAAGTTCAAGTTAATCTCTCCACAGTTTGGAATATTTCAAATGTATTTTTCAAAATGTCCTTCTAATGAAAATTAAAGAAAATGTTTTGTTCAATATGGGACTTTTAATCAATATTGAGTTTTAAAAAATGATAACAGTTGGGGAACGGTTTTAAAATGCCACCAGTCATAGTGCCAATCAAGCGTATATTTTTTTTTTTCTACTCTGGAGAGCCACTGATCCATAAACAGGTTGAGGATGAAGATGGGAAGTGGGCCATGATAGAAAAGTGACTGACAGACAAAAAAAATATCTGACGAAAAATGCATGATCTCCGTGTTGACAGACTGGCGCCATGACAACAAGACAAGCAGGTGGCCATTTTGACCCAAAATGAGGGGAAGGAGCAAGCTTGGAAGAGATGGGTTGTTGCAGAGGCAGTGCAACAGTTCTTATTGTTTACCTTAATAAGGATCTCAAATGTAAACATACTAGTGAAGACATAGTCTGCATAGCCTAGGATCTGAGGAGGCAATCAGAGTGACATAAGCACGCAGGGTTACTGAAGCTCTACCCAGCACAGCACAACACAGCACAAAGGTAATTTACCTTCAACAGGATCTCAACAGTAAAGATTGCGGTGAAAGCATAGTCAAAATAACCAAGTATCTGCAAGAGGCAATGCACAAGTCATCAAGTCATTCCAGGATAACAGCACAGTAAGATACATTATGTAGATGCAGTAAGAGACAAACACAGATGATAAATAACTACTGCTATTTACAATTGTCGCCCAAGTGGAATACTCCAGATTGTTAACAACAGCGGCAGGTCTCAAAGAATATGAGGAGTTAAAACGTGAAAGTGAAATTAAAATGTGTGCAAGAAAGCTAGAATTGCCAAAGTGACGTCTTCAGCCTATTCAATTAGTGCCACAATTGTGTTGTGAGTAATTTGTCATCATATTACATCTTTCCTAGAGCAGGTTGTTTAGATTTGAAAGTATACATCATTAAAAAAACACTATAATAAGATACAGTATAAGGTCCTATAATATAAAAAGTGGAAAACGAGAATTGATAACAATTGTAGAAAGTTTCTGATGCAGTGTTGTGTGAAAGTGATATTTATTGGTAAATTATTGGCAAAATGTGCAAACGGAATCAAAATATCTACTGCTTGTCCAACATATTGGTTAATATACCTTTAAATATATCTAACATCCCAGCATGCAAAACGCTGCTCGTGTACTTTGTGGTGGAAGAATTGGTTATTTGATTTGCCACATCGTGCTTTCCATAGACCTTTGTCACAGCAGACATTTGGACTCAAAGCAGGAAAAGCACAGGTATAAAAAATAACATTAACAATGCCTCCATTCCATCAAGAGTCCCAGTATGCCATGTCACTGGAACTTGGCTCATCTTAACGGAATGCAGCCATCATGTTATTAATTCCACCTTTGTTTTCCTGCTTTGGCAAATCAATATGTCTGCCGTGAAAAGAGTCTATACCAGGACCCTGAAACAGAAGCAGCTAAATGCAATTGAAGCTCATTTATCTATTACACCCATGATAGATTGTCAGCTACAGTGAAAAAAATAAACCATTTGAGCAACAATGAGTAAAAACAGACAGTAGCCTTTTAGGACAGTTAAGGGCTACAGTCCCATCGGTTGTTTACGTACAATATTGCGAGCGGAGAAGTTGCGTATTGGGTCCTCAGCAGCCAGAGAGACGGAGCTGAGCATGATGAAGACCAGGATGAGGTTAGTGAAGATCTGATGGTTGATCAGCTTATGGCAGAATACACGAAACCTACAGCATTACGTAAAACAAAGAAACAGAAGAAATAGAGACAAAAAGGGAAATGAGTAGACAGAAAGAGGCACAGTGAGTGTAACAGAAAGTCAGGTTTTGTGGCACATTATTGATTTTAGCTTTTAGCTTTTTGCCTCAGCTTTTATTATTAATTTTAAGTTGTTTTGGTTATTTCTGTTACAGGTAGACTGGTTCCTGTGCCTCAGTATCGATATCACCAAACAGCATGACCAAGACTCACGGGTTAGTGCTGCTGAAGATGAAGAAGGCGCTGCCCACCGGGATGGGTGGAGTCTTCTCTTTGATGGTGAGCTCAGACAGCTTCGGAGGACGGGGCCCCGACGGGACTTCTGGGAGGTTGTCATTGTTGTCGTCATCGTCACACACTAGGAAATAGAATACTGGGGTTATTTTAATCCTTTAATATGAAAACTGTAGTTTGTAGCAGTAAAATTGTAGTTTTATTACGAATGCGCATGGCAACTGAAATATTTGAAAACAAATTTAGTGTATTTTTTTTCACATTAACTGCTTTAAACTGTTTTCTCTGAGATTATGTTTAGTCATTTCCTTTTAAATGTTGTTTTTATGCGTGTTGAGTTTATTGTAATGCTTTGCTGAACCATACCGAGACATTTCTGATCACAGGCCAGTAGGTACAAATGGAATTTGTGCCACAATCTTAACTCAACATGACTGTAGTTGGGGAAATAACACATCATTTATTTCATTGTTCAAACTTCTAGTCAACCATGAAATTGGATCAATTGATGGACACTAGTTTTAGTCCTCCTAAATCAAGACAAGTCACTTTTACCTGGAGAGTCGATGGTAGGGTACAACTCTTTGTCGTCCTCCAGCAAGATTTCTGCTGAAACCTACACACAGTGATCAGGTTTACAAATGATTGTACAATTACTGAGATGAAAAGTATATAAATAATGCACTTCAAGACAGGTGGTTGCACTTTGTTACATTCTGTTAATAATACAATTTGTATGATTTATTTTACCGTGGTCTCTCCGTCCTTGCCTTCTAATATTTCAACACTCTTCTTATCTGTGCTTTCATTCCTGTTAGGGACAGTATAAACAGGGAGTAACTAACAAGGCAGAAGGCTATTATTTTCTGCCAAGAGAAAGTGCTTGTAACAAATGTGACAAATGTCTACAAAAACAATTAAACAGAAAATATGAAATATTGAGGTGTCCCAAGATGTACTTGGCACTATTTTTCCTCTTCTTGGCCTCCTCTTCCTCCTTCTGTGCCGTGTTGAGGCTCTCTGCATCTGCCAGGTTGTCAACAGCGATGGCCAAGAAGACATTTAGCAGGATGTCTAGTCATGTGACTCAAGGAGAAAACACTGACCAATATAAAAAACAACACCTGGGCTTTAAGAATATGAAACAACTGGCTCAATATTAAAATGCTACTTTTTAACACATGCAAGCGTGAAAATGTGGATTTATCTCTGTGTGTGTTTCATGTAAGACAACTGTGTGAGCATGTGTTTGTGTGTGTGTGTGTGTGTGTGTGTGTGTGTGTGTGTGTGTGTGTTTGTGGCCAGTAGGATACAGTTTCCACAGATGAAGAGGATGATGAAGTAAATGCAGACCACCATTCCAGAGGAGGCCGGACCTCCGTACGCCATGATACCGTCATACATCACCGTATTCCAGTCTTCTCCTGTCAAGATCTGGCAAACACAAAATACAGAGGAATCCATTTGAATAACTTATTCTATGACTGATTTGGAGAAAATGTTTGCCATGATGCAACAGAGACGCAGTCCAGCCTACACTCTGTGGTTAAGTAAAATAATAATAAAAGAAGATTTGAAAATTTGATTTAAATGCCAAAATGATCGATTTCCCCAAGCAAGGAATACTGTAGCAATCTGATATTGTGGTGTATGTTGAATTTTTTAAAGCCTTGTTTGTCTCGTAATTGACACTACACTGTGATCGAATGTTAGAATTCTGATGGTTCAAATCGTATCTGAATGAAGTGAATGTAACCCGACACTCACCTGGAAAACAGTGAGCAGGGCCTGTGGGAAGTTATCGAACGTGCTCCTTTTGGTCACGGTCTCGTCAAAGTTGAACTTTCCCCCAAAAAGCTGCATGCCAAGCAGGGAGAAAATGATGATGAAGAGGAAGAGCAGCAGCAACAAGGAGGCGATGGACTTCATGGAGTTGAGCAGAGAGGCCACCAGGTTACTAAGAGATGCCCAATGACTGGAGAGGAATAAAATATATAAAACAAGTTACAAAGAATCCCAATATTTTCTAAATCACATTTTGATATCCAGTAAGGAAAAGGGTAAAAACAGCTACTCACGTTATAAACTCTTCTACAAAGTACATTGGGGAACTTTTTGTGGATTGGATAATAGGGCACGCATCATGTCAGTAAGAGACTGGACTTATAATTAATAGTTTTCTTTTAAAAAACCTTTGTGCTCTTTTAAATGTGACTACAGCAGATCACAACAGCATCCAAACTCTGCGTAAGATGTCTGGCTACAAACGTAATGCCCTGTTAATAAGCTTACAAGTATATGTTTAATCTTCTTATTGGTGGAGCATCTCTATTGATAGCAAAGGGACACCTTGCTTAATGCACAAGTCTGCATAGTACTAAAAACTGAAAAACCAACCAATCATGTTTTTTTAAATTGGAAATCATTGGAATCAATGAAAAAAAAAACAATTCCCCACCAATAAGATACCCTATAAAAACATGATTTTCCTTAATTTATTTAAAAGAATAAAAAAAAGAATATGGCCTGCCCTGAAACATTTAAGTCATCTCTATTGGATGCAGAAAACACATAACTTTCTCTTGCTCACCGTGTAACCTTAAAGATCCTAAGGAGTCGTACACAGCGGAAAACGGAGATGCCCAGCGGAGACATGTAAGCCAGCTCTACCAGGATGGTCTCTATGATGCCTCCACACACCACGAAACAGTCAAAGCGGTTAAACAGAGACACAAAGTAGGCCTGCAGCCCCAAACTGTACATCTTCACCAGCATCTCCAAGGTAAACATTGCCAGGAGAACTTTGTTGGCTACGTCTGGGGAGGAGAGGACAGGAGAAGACTTACTTTAGGAACAAATGATCAAATATCTCATAGTTAAGATTGACCAACCAAACAGAAGAGAAATAGATACCCTGTACTTCAGTCAGCCAGTCTGGCTGGTTGTAGTGCTCAGAGGCGATGGTGAGAGTGTTGAGGAACACCAAGATGATGACCAGCCAATAAAATGTCACAGATTTCACGGCTGCACGACACTTCCTGCGGCAGAAACGGTTCCATCTTCGCCACTGACGACTGAAAAATAGTGCCACTTTAGGATCAATGGTCAGGACACATAGTGCCATATTCAGAAGAGGTTAGCTACTGAGTAAGACTTTATAAGCCAAAATAAAACCTATTGTTTCTTTTAGTTAGAGATTTCATTCGGAATGAACTCAACTTTGGCCTTTAGGCATATGTATTTGATTACATTTTATTTCTCACATTATACAGTTATACATGTGGTGAAATAAAATGAAAGCACAACATAACTTTAAATAAAACTGGACAAATACTAATTATAAAGAGGACTGGGTTGGACTATAGGTGAGTAAACAGGGGGAAAAAACACAATGATGAAATCGTAGCGAGATCAGGATTAAGACTGGTTGATTAAAAATAAAACATGACAGACATTGGATCTCCCGCAAATCAATACATGAAAACATTGGGGATCTGAGCAATTCAAATACAAGGTAAGAATGAGTCATGCAAGATGAGTTTTATCGAATAAATGAATGAGGAAGGCATCTACCATGCAGTGTCATACAGTACCAAGGTACTAACCTGCACTTTGACTTAGTAATTTTTTGACTGGGGAGAATAAAAGATGAGGCAACTTTAAATAAAGGTTAGGCAATTGTGCACTCTGTGTAAAACAGCCATTGTGTCTATTGACTGTCCTTTGTCTGGTCAATAATAAGAGGCCGACCTCTTTTTATTAGCTCAGCACAATAATAATGTCACACTTACCATAGCGGTCCACAGCAGGGTGATTTGTCCTCCACTCCATTGTGATTGTCTGTGTTCACCGACTCTGTCTCACTAGTGGGCATGCTCGCTGTGGTATCACAAACACATATACACACAAAAAAGTAATGTGAGATTATTAGGTGCCAAGCTTACAAAAAGGTTAAGGTTTTAAAAGTGTGTCCTCTTGGAAACTTCACATTATTATAGATTTTTCTATTGACACACATGCATTTTTGGTTTGGCATAATTCTTAACTTTACATCCAACTCTTATTTTTAGATCTTAGCTTTTGATTGTCTCCAGTTGTTCTTTTTCTACTTGTAGATGTGTCAGCTGAAATTTGATCTTTCTTTCACGTGACACACAGCTTATAAGCCAAGCCAAACCACCAGAAAACAAAAACAAAAAATGCACGTGTGAATAGAAAATGCTCAGGGTGACTCCTCCTCAAGGTTTGACATGATAATGATAATGACAAGGAAATTCGATCAGGTTTTTCCTTAATTACAGAATGTTTTGTTCTCTATGATAGAGACTGACGGTATCCATTTTGGGACTGACATAGTTGCACAATGTGAAATCAACTTCAACACTGCAAAATAATGAAATTGAAAGTCTTTGATCAAGTCACAATGAGTACACGCTGCCAGACCTGAGTCAAATTGGACATAATCATTTTTAAACCTTTAATCAACTGAAACTCGCCATCAGAATGCAAATATTGTCACCCATATTAAAGAGTTTACTTGTGTTAAATGTTGAATCTTTTCGGTACTGATTGCATTTTCCAGTTGAAACATTTGATCAAACTATTTGGTCCAGGTCTGGTCACAACATACAGTATATTGGCAATCATATATACTGTACATGCATAACATGTTGTCTTTATAAGTGACAAATTAAAGGAATTTAAAATGATTATGACTGGATGAGGGACTTTGACAACACTTTGACATTAACTGAAATTAACTTGAGACAACAACAATGTGTGTCAGGATGTAATATTCAAACTGGTACTAATATAAAATATATAAATATTTTGTCACAGGGAAATATGTTATTCCTTTAAAGTTTTCAGATACTAAATCGATACGTACAAGTAGACATAGCAACAGTACTTTGAATAAAAATGTTGTTAAAAAAAGATAATACTGCATCTTTCAACACTTTGAAGGTGCTTCTGTGTCATTAAAATGCTAAAAAGGTAATAATGTTCAAGATTAATGGCAGTATCTGTTGTAGGAGTGTTTTATTCATAGCATTAGCGATATAGACACTTTTCCCAGAAACTTTGTTGCTTCCTGCGA
>JAVQJL010058923.1:0-18623 GCA_036024295.1 Nannoperca obscura | reverse complement strand
GTGGGTTGTTGTGTTTAATTTGTGGAGCTCTCTCAAAAAAAAACTTAGCAACATACACTTTTGGATCTATATATATAAATATAAATATATATATATATATAGATATATATATATATATATATATATATATATATATATATATATATAATAAAGATTTGGAAATGTTCAATTTGGGTTCTGCCCATTTGAATTTCAGATAAATATGCCATATTTCCTGTTTAGCTGTAATCTGTATGCTTTAATCCACAAACACAGCTTAACTGCAGACAGTTTTTTTTGGACATTTTAACTAATATTATTAACAATAACTTTGTTCTATTCCTGTGGCAGTATGACAGGGAGTCAGCATGCACAATACTAGGATCCTGAAACTGAAAGTGAAATGGAATCATTCATTTTATTATATACACCTCTTTCCTACTGTGCCGTGTTAAAATGTCTTCTGTGGAAAACAGCCTATGCTTCTGATTTTCATCTGTTCAACACCACATGACATCCCACATGTGTAGTGCTTGATGGGTGTTTTTATGTTCTTCTGATCAGTGAGTTAACATCCATCCAACACCAAAGAACCAACTGCGGACAAATACAATGTGAAAAGTAAGCTTGTGACATGCAGACCACAAACAAACAAAAAAATAAAGACTAAGCTCTTCTCGCTGGCTGTGTTCACTAAGAGGTCATTATGAGTTACAAGGGTTTTGACACTGGCTGGCACAATGTTGCCCCCGACTGCCTTGTTAAAGTGCAGCTCAGAGACGAGACCAGCCAAACATCCTTTGGTCTGGTATGGCTTGTAGTTTTGGACTCAATAAACTGTTTTGCACGGTGGCAGATCAACTCGAGATCACTCTATGAAAAGAATTTCAAAGGGAACTTGGTGCTGGCAGCCAGCTAATGGCCAAATCAGATCTCTCAAGTCAGAAATCCAACCAGCGCCGTAGGAAACAGTTGACTAGAGCCAGCAAAGAGGGCGCGTGCTCTACACGGGCCTGGCAGCTCATTAAGCTGCCCAGACAAGCAAATAACTAAAAATCACCTATTAACAATGTGAACCACAATGTCCAGGTAGCACTCTGAATTTAAATGTTCTATAATTATTACAATTATCCAGAAGAGCGTTATTGATAGATATGTCTTTAAAACTCCCCTTTTCCACAGTAACCTGGGCTGAACAAATACTGTAGCTAAAGACAGTAAGGCAGACCTATGGCCTTCCTCTCCCTGTCCACTCAAACACAGTAAGGAGAATACTAAAAACCAAGCCAGTTTTTTCCCCAGCAAATGTATTTTCCTTCCTTCACTACATCAAGGACCCCAACACTTGAAAGAGAGCTACAGTCGGCCCCTGCTACGATCCTCTGTCCACTTTTTTTACTGTAAACTTAACTAGCAGTTGTACAGTTAGTTTATGTAACTTAGTGTGGATGTTGAGTATCACTTGAAAGTACAGAACCTTTAATATGTTCACCTACTGTACAGTACATGATGCTCAATTGTAGAGTTGAATGCACACAGTTTAAAATAGAAAATAATATATAGCTATTCCAAATATGACCACCTATCTACATAGTATAATAATATAATAATAGAAAATGACTGTCACTTTAAATACTCTCCACAAGTGGGCATGTCAACATGGTCAAGTAGTTCTCTGCCAATGATAAGCTGTCTTTTAAGTAATAGTCATAAATGATGTCGGTTGAAATTTTATTTGATTTATTACTGCATATTTTACCATGGTAATCACTTGTAACATACTCTTTAAATTAAATATATATAAAAAATGGTTGTATTGCTTCCAGTAATTCATCTAATCAATCAACACATTTGCAAAGATCTCAAGAACTTTTAATTGCACTGTCAGCATTTTCCACAGTTATTCTAGAAGAGACATAGTAGTTCATACTTTACATAATTACAGAAGGTAAGAAGACGTAATAAATTAGGAGAATGGGCCTTTGGGTCATAAACAGAACATTTGCCAGGCCTCAGAAAAAACTATTTATATCCGTCACTGTCACTGTGCAAGCAGGGTAAAAGGAACAAGGGGACGGGATCCAAATGCAGATGCCTGAGGCAAAGCGGATACAGTTCAGTGATTTGATTAAAACAATGAGGTACAAAGGCTTACAGGATGTTGAGGCAGGTAAGGGTCAAAACCAGAGAGCAGTTCAACACAAGCAAACAAATCCAGTAAGGAGCAGGCAGGAATCCAAAGTCCAATAAACAGGCAAAAGGTCAAAACACAGCTCAGGCAGGCAGAAACAGGGAACCAAGACATGCAGCACACAGCAACATGTGGCAAGGAACAAAGGAAGTGAACTGATATATATATAGTGAAGGGTGATAAGGGAAGGGTGCAAGGGGGAAGATGAGCGGGGAAGCTCCGGCGACTGCAGGGATGATGAGAAATGGGAGAAGGTGTGCAGATGGGTGGGGCAGTCAGGTGATGAGAAAAGGAGGGGAAGTCCAAGGACATTTGAGCAGAGGCCGAGTGGAACTGAGGAGCAGATTGTGACAGTAACAGGATGTAGGGAAGTTGACATGTCTTGAACCTAACAAAGTCATTTTTGTGACAGCATCATAATTGGAACTGAATTGCTTCTTCAAGGTAGGAAACACCTGTGCCATCTTTGTAAATGGTGTGATAATAGCAAGGAAACATCAACAGAGAAAGCCCAATTTCACCACAACACACAACTGAAGGGATAATCACATGTCATATGTCACTGTTTCTTGCTTGGCCAGACACAAAAACAGATATTCTGACACTACCAAGTGTGATTGTGCATTTTGAAATAAAATCTCACGTCATACTGACAGAATGGGGCAGCAGCTTGGTCATATGGCAAGTACTGCACCTGTAAACTCACTGTAGCTGGTGTCAAACTCTGTAGTTGATGCTGTTTTGTTCTCTGCTCTTGCTTTTGACTTGCTTTGAAGTTTTGGCAGCAAAATAAAAACAGTATTTGGCTTATCTATACACATATAGAGTTGCATGAAATGAACCCAACTTAGTTTAAAATCCAATGATGCATCAGCTAAGTTGTGTTTTGCCATCACCAATAGAGTATGGTGTCTTCCTATGCTCAAGCTCTGCTACATATGCATCTCACACCACAACACCATAACAGCTGTAATTGATCCGTCGCTTGCTCTCACTTTTGGCTGACTTTAAAGTGGTTGGAGTGATACCAGACAAAGCCTGGATAGCAAACTAAAATAAATGTTTTCCCCTCAATTCTTCAGTATACCTGACTCATCTGTTAGAAAATGTATTATTCACTCAATTTCTATCTGACCTCAATGTTAACAGAACCATTGTTCAGAATGGACTTCTTGCCTTTTCTGTTAGAGCAGCAAGCTTTGATTGTGAGATCACAACAGGACTGAGAAAATGTGAATGGTGTAAGTGAATAGGAACCCTTCTCTATAAACAACTGCCACTGCATTGTCCCTGAGACAATTACACCTCTATGAGCTCAGTGTCCTGGTATTTTTAAATCAGAAATAGGAAGGTTGGTTCTGCTGTGTCCATGTTAAGAAAGACAACATTTGCCTTTACAGGACCATGACATATGCAGTATAGTATATTACATTACTGTCATTCTCCAAAACATACCTTAAGGTTTGATATTGATTCCCGACATTCCTACTTGGATACCTAACCCTTATCCGAGGTCAAACTAAAACTTAAGCCTTTGGTGGTTGTGAACTCTAGCGCTGGACCTAACTCCATGCAGGATGATACGCTGAACCTAGGGATTTAGGAACTGCCATCACAATGAATATTTTGATTTAATCACTAATAATATTAATAATAACAATAGTATTTGTATAGCACCTTTTAATGCAAGGAGAAGTAATAAAAATGAGTTAAAATAAGTAAAAACAGGTTTTTAAAAAAACAGGCAAACAGAAACGGTTTGAGCACAATACAAAATAACATTAACAATGATACCAGAAAAGTTAACTCAGATTAAAAGCCAAATTAAAAAGATAGTTCTTCAATTGATTTTCAAAATGTCCAAGGGAGTGCTGTTCTAAGATGGCTGAGGTTGTTCCACAATTAGAGCAATAAAAATAAAAAGCAACATCACCAGATTTCTTGTGTGAACTTCTAAAAGAAAGGCAGTGGCAGATCTGAGTGTTCTTTTTGGGATGTTGTAAAATGATGTGTTAGATTATGTAAGGCTTTGTAGATAGGTAAAAGGACTTTAAAATCAATTCTAAAAGACACAGGTAGCCAGTGCAGTGATGCGAGCAGAGCATGTAATCTCTTGTTGTTGTATTGGTCAAAATCCTGGTTACAGCGTTCTGAATTAATTTAAGTTTCTTAGACTTTTTTAGGGAGACCAGTATAAAGAGAGTGGCAATAATCTAAATGACTTATAATAAAAGCATGTATCAGCATTTCAGCATCGTTCTGTCTAATTTTGGCCATGTTCCTCAGATGGTGCTGCCTGGACAAATCTCATCTTATTATCAGATGTATGCATCTGCTAAGTGTTCAGTTTACTTACTAATTGCATTTTGCAGTGATGATAACTGACATTTGTAATTAGTGGTTTTCTAACACTCGTAAACTTCTGTCACATAAGATTTAAGATAAAACATGTATTTATTTACTTTGCCAGCTCAAGATGCAGAAGTTACACAGGATGAAAACCAAGCTGATGATCTGTAATGACTGCTCAACATAAAGGAAATCCTCATTTACACTTAAACTGTTGTTATTTTTTGAACTGTTGTTTTTGTCACAAGGAGTTCACACAGAACGCAAATGTTACACAGCAAAACAGCAACATAATAGTCTTTCATAATGAGTTCAGTTTATTTTTAATAGTTTTAATGATAAATGCATGAACCAATCATGTTGTGTGGAATGGACGTCATGTCACAACGCCCAGTGGCAGAACTGTTGATTGTTTGTTTCTCATTACTCTGTATTATGAGAAAGGAAGCAAAAATGATATAGATTGAACTCAAGGACAACATGTGGAGCAGCATCGCTGGATGCAGGGTAGTGAGTAGCTGAAATAGTTTACTTTTGGATGGAAAGTTGGAAGCAAAGCAACAGTGTCACAGCAGGTTTAGCTCATCATATTAATCAAATCTGGGAGGCATTGGTGCATACATTGGCTTTATATGAATGCTCCAGTATTGTTTTTTTTTTTTTTTGTGAAGAATGAGCTGGCACGAATATATCTGTATATATATCGCAAATTCACATTGCTGCCAGTATGAATAGTTTTGGTGCGAGATATTCACAGGCGAGTATTTTGCATTTTCATGTAATTTCTTCATCACGTCCCCGGTGTTTAAAGGCCTTTACTCTTGATCAGTTTTTCATGGTTTATACATTCTTTGTTTCCCAGATTGCCTGTCACAAAATTGGTCAGTGCCTTTATTTAGGTGAAAACAACACTAACAGTGTCATGCTGCTACCAAAAAAACCCTTCATGTTTTGTGTCTGCATTGCATGATGTCACTTAATGACAACTGGAATCTGGATATTTACAAATGATCTCTCTCTGCATGATTGTGCATAATGGTGGGTTTACAGAGAAGTCCTTATTCTTTGATTCTAAAATACAACACTCTGTTTACAACTTCAATTGAAATAGTAAACATGTTTTTTCTATCACATTTCATTATAATTGCACCAAAAAGTCTGAAAGTGACATCATGTTTGCTCAGTAATCCATGGGAATAGGAATAGTCAACTTTAAGTGTGATTTCTTTTCTTTTTAAAGACTGAAGTGTAAAGATAAAACTCAAGATACAGCTCACAGCTGTTCAAATAGAACTCGTGATAATCAACTGCGCCTTTATCACTATTTTGATCACAGCAACATCAAAGCAAGCCAAACACTGATTATGAGAAACCCAAAGATTCTCATCTCAAGTGTTGATCCTCAATCGATATACTGTAGGCTCAGGGTGTCTACTGATGTGACTCTGGGCGTGTTGGTTCAGCTTTAATGTTGTCAGCCCGGGACGTGTGGCACCCTGCCAGGACGTCACTGGGAGTCAGAAGCACAAATCTGTCAGTCTGGGACATCGACTGATGGTTGTAATCTCCTCCCAAGCACACTGTCAGTTGGTCTATTCATTAAAGGCAAATTCAGCTTACGTCAGAGTAGACAGGTTTTATTTCTTTGAAGGTGGAAAGTTAGAACAAAATATCAGTGTGACCAAAAACCACTGGATGCTGTCCAATTTGACAGAGAGTTTTGGAGCCAGAATGGTTTATTGAGATGTGCAGTGTGACTGGTTTGTGACTTGTTTGTCAAGAACGTACTTGGAAGAACATTTTAACTTGGCACTTTTCTTGCTACTATCAGTCCATTTATTCATCTATTTAACACATGATGGAAATTCACTGTAACACCTGCCCAGAAAGCAATTCTGTGGTTGTCACACTGACATATCAATACAATGGCAGCATAAACTCTGAAAAAAGTGAGGGTGTGAATATCAGACTGGCACATAAGCACTAGCACTCCAGGTTCATGTTCTCTTATCACTGACATTTTCTATTATCTAACCATGACCATGACATACCCTTAACTTAAACCAAGTGGTCTATAACCGTAAGTTGCGCTGATCAATATTTTTACATTAACAATGGTTCAAATAACATCAGCTCTAGTGTTTTAGTTCAGTTCATTGTTTTGAGTTTACGGCTCAAAACTGTACCATTTCGTATCAGTCTTATCGCTCTCATCAAACTCGTTTCCAGCAGTTGAAGGCCGCTGTTTTAAGTGGAAAAGCCTGTATATACCCACTGTGTGCTACTTGCCAAGCACAAAATGGCAACCGGACAAAGTTAGCAGCTGGCTGGTGAACATAGTGGAGCATTTAGCAGCTAAAGTGCCAGACATTTCCCTCAGGAGTTGGTGAGGGTGGAGATCAAACCAGGGCTTAAAGAAGAGTGAATATTGAACTTACAGTCACAAGGTGGCCAGAAACACAACTCTTAGAATTACAATAGGGTCCTTGCACGGTTCATGCCCTACCTAATGCTTATGCTACTCTGCAACTCCTGGGATAGAACTTTATAAGGTGATAATATGTCAAAGTAGTGTTTACTACCACCAAATGGCCATGGTTAACCAAACCTTAACCAACGTTTCATTGCCACCTGCTGATACTTTAAGAATATTTTACAAAAGAATGTTGGCTATATAATTGCTTTGTGTGATATGTTGATGAAAAATACATTCCAGGCAGCTTTAGGATTCATTCAACATGCATTTTTGCTAATGCACAATAGTGTTAATTCACATGAGATCTACTTGCTAAAAAGCACAGCTGCAAAACATATCTGTGCATCACACACTCAAAGATACATAGGCACTCATTAGGCTCCAAAAATACCTCTTTTATGAAAAGAACGTTGTGATTGCCAATATTGTGTGCTTATTTTTCTCAAAATACTAAGGGCGAAGTAACTGTACAGCTTAAAGATCAACAGAAACATTTGAGTATATAAACCTCAGGAAACATGCTGTCCAGATATTGTCAGAATTTTGAAATCTTCAAATTCAGCTGTATGCTCACAAACAAATAGCTTATTTCACTCATTACACAGCTCTTAAATATTTAGTGCATTTGTCCATCTGCTTTAAAACACACTCCCTGCTGTGCTGCTAAGGACACGGCTGCAAATACTGTTTACTTTTTCACTCTTGCAACATCACTCTTAAAACATTGTTCAACGATTTTGAACTGTTTTATCTTATTTAATACATTTTAATTTGAAAAGTTTACTATTGCCTGCAGGCTGCTCTATGATTAACTGACAGACGTGCTGTGATGTATTCAGATGCTGTGAGAACCTCCAACGTAAACATTTCATGACTTAGAGGTTGTCTGCTGTTTGCTTAATGTTTGTTTTAAAGGTTCGATTTCCTGATGAGCTCATGAATACAACACTCCACACACACATAAAACCTTGTACTTCTATACCTGTGAGGACACTCATTGACATAACGCATTACCTAGCCCCATACCCTAACCCCCACGAACTGAAGGCCTAACCCCAACATTTACCTAAACCTAATTGTAACCTGAACAATAAAACCATGTCTGAACCCCAAAACAGCCCTATGGAGGTCTGTCCAAAAGTGAGCCAAAAACGTCCTCACTCCCAAGGTCTGCAACTCAAATTGGTTCTCACAAAGAGGCAGTCAGAGACACACACACACACACACACACACACACACACACACACACACACACACACACACACACACACACACAGTGACCCGTGTTCCAACTTAGAACATAATCACTACTGGGGCTTTGCCTTGAGACAAGGATCCAAGTCAAAAGTGTTAAACGCTCAGCTCAGCTAAAATGTACTGTAGCTCAGTTAATAAATGAGCAATAAAGGAGAGGTCAGCACCTCATCATAAGGCTCACTTCTTGGACTTTAATACAATAATAACATTAAATTAATGTGCTATTGCAAAAGCTGCCATACAAGGGATTGGTGCACTATATAGAGTCATGTCCTTAACCAGAATACATTTGAATTTAACCCAATATTTGGTCTGGCAGCCAAGAAAGGGAAGTTGCCACACTTGGATGTTGTTAATCTATAGGAATCTGTGGTAAATTCATATTTACTGATTTGACACAATCTAACCATCTACATTTATATCCCAGAAAAGATTTTTATTTTTCAGTTATTAACTTAAAAACAATGATTAATCCACAAGGGAGTAAATGAGATAAGGGGGAAGGATCGAAAGATAGAGAGAGCACATCTCTTTGAGTTGACTTGTAGCCCTCAGTAATTATAAAGAACAATGTTCTCTCATGGTGAGGTAAAGGTGGAGAGAGAGAGGTGGAAGCAGCCTGGCAATTATCCCTCGGGTGCCTCTCTAAGGTAAGCAACAAAGGCACCAATTCTTAGTGTGTGGAGACCATTCCCCGGCGATTGAGCAAGTTTGAGTTGTGATGCTGCTGTCAGCATTCTGTGCTGGGATCCAGTCTCCATTCACAAGCTGCATTGCTAATATCAGTGCAACTGTGTGAGCAGCATCTTTGGAGTCAGGAAAAGGAGAGCTTTTGTCCAGAGCTCATTACCCAGAGTGCACAGCAGCTAGACATTTCTGGCATTCAGGTCCCTGGCTAATGAAGTGCCTTGTCAGAGTGTATGTGTGTGTGTGTGTGTGTGGGAGTGTGTAGGGTGCCCAATGAGGTACAACATTTAATAGGATTCACAAACCATTGGATTGGAAAGTGTATACAGCCACATACTTTTAAAAGCCTGTACAGAGGCGCATAAGGGTAGTCACTGTCATGTAAGTAATGATCCTTTTCAACCTCATTTTAAACAACATCAGCCAACTGTCACTTTACTCTTAAGGACTTACCGTATTATAAACAACGTGAGTTGGGTGAATGACGCCAAACTATTTTATTACAGTGATGTTCTATTAAGTGATTATGTTCTAACAATAACAAAGACACTGATAAATGACTGTAATCACAAATGCCATATTACCCTACATAACACAACATTCAAAGGACACTCAATTAATGAAGTTGCCTTTAAAATAAACTCCCAGAATAGGTGACAGCATAATTTTCATGCTGTCTCATGATTGCAGCATAGTTACATCACCGAATTTGTATTAAACCATATTTATTCTCTCGTCAAACCCACACTAGACAAGATATTTTTACTTGCCAATAGTAAGGTAAAAACCTGTCTATCCTACAGCCATGACTGTGCAGCTCCTGGCCAAAAAAGAGAAAAATGCTGTTTCTTTTTATTTTTCCCCAAAACAGATTCCCAGACAGAATTTACATCTCTAAATGCCCAAGAAGAAGACTTCCAGAGGCCATGGGAGACATGCAGCCATCCCTGTACAAAACAGTGGGCACAAAGTGAAGTTTACATTTTCCTGTCTGCTCTGACATGTGGGAGGGAAGTTAAGCAGCGGTGATCTCCAAAATGAATGAGACGCCCAAGGCGTGCTGCTGGATAGTGGTGATCCTGAGCTCACTGGTCTCAATGCAACAAACACGTGTGCTTGTGCACATCAGTGTGTCTGTATTGTTGTGATGTGTTTTAGCGCTTCGGGGCTTGTTATTCTGTCAACGCAGACAGGAACTTAAAAATGTCAGGATGTTTCCCAAAAGTACACCAGATATATGCTTGTGATTTTCCTGCAACTGAATTCATGTAGAAAAATCATTAAACAGGGAATGTTGACAAGTACACCATGTGCCTTATGGGGATGCAGGGGGCTTTTTTGTACAAGTAAGAAGAGTGATGCAAGCAAACAGCAGCCGGAATGTGTAGTCTAATTTGATGCGACATGAAGATCTAGCGGCTGGATGTTGACGAGGGAATCGGAGATTTCAAACTCTGGATGGATGTATCGATGGATGAACAGATGGATGGGTAGATAAACAGACGACTGAATGACTGATAGACAGATACACACTGAGACGAATGCTGGACTGATGGTGGATGGATGCATGGATATTTGCGTTGCGTTATATTCATACTGTAAGTGTACTGGCAGATAGCACTGCAACATTGCCTCGCTACACCTGGCACACATGCTGCCTGAGTGCGAATGTGTGTATGTATTTGCATGTGTTTGTGTATGTGATGGTGCACAATAGTTTGATGAGAGATTAAACTTTATTGATCCCTATGAGGAAATTGCAAAACTCATAGAGACAGATATATATATATATAGCAGATGAACATAGAGACACTAAATAAATAAACATAAATTCACCATTCACACACCGAAGGTGAACCAAGATGCATGCAAGGCACTGGCCTGCCCAAGGAGAGGAACTTTAGTGTTTTGCCCAAGGCCACGTAGCCAGTGTGCCAACCCTGTGACTAGTCAACGACCTGCTAGGAGTCCTGAGTCACAGCCACCCTTCCGTCTAATGTAACAGGAGACGCTAGCATTAGGCAGAGATGAGGAGCGGGCTACAGAGGTCTAGTAAACTCACTTCTTACTAACTCCCCACCCCCAGATTTTCTCGCTTTTAAATTTGTAGTCTTCTGCCCGAGTGACATCACTTAAAGTGATTTATCAGATTTCACACAGCTTCCTCTGGAGCCTGTAAAATCAGTGAAGTTCCCCTTTAAATCCAGTGACCAGTGCATTAGTCACACAACAAACTACATGGCAACTGTATGAATACGTGGAAAATAGGGGTATAACCAAACAATTAACTCACTTTTTACAGGGTTCAAGGTTTAGTATTGTTCCTGTTAATTTCTATGGGGAAGGAAAAACAAAGCAAATGCAAAATTGCAAACTACAATAGGGTGAGAACCCTGTTCTGCATGTTAAATATAAAACTCATTATGTCCCTTTTAATGGCAGATCAAATCAAAATGAATTCCATTTTAATTCCAAACTGAGCCTCAAGATTAAAATAAATAAACAGTATACATCTCTGCAGACACGGACATTCTCATTAAGAGTAAAGCAAAGACAAACAATCCATGTTTTAAGACCTCTAAAACCAGATCTCAAAAGGCACAGCCAGCTACTGTACAGTATATGTTGGTAGTTTTTCATTATGACAGGCTGTAGCTAGAATCACCCACAGTGTATAGCAATTTCGGCAATACAAATGTCACGAAATCACAAAAAAACTAAAACAAAATATGCTTCTCCAGTTTTTGGTCCTGGATGCCATGTCTTAAACTGTAGAGATAAACAGTTCTTGCTGAGGAGATATTTTACATCCCTGTTTGTTTCTTTGCCTGTTAGTTAGCAGGATATATATATATATATATATATATATATATATATATATACTAAAAATTTTGTGTATATATATATATATATATATATAAATACAAAATTTTCAGTGGAAAGTTAGAATGGAGTATATATTAGTTTTGTGAGTATACAGAGACATATAAGGATTAAAAATGTTGGTTGTTAACAAGCATTTAATTCTGAATAATTTTGTTCACAATAAATCAATTAGTATTGGCTATTCCCATTACTGCCATAATTTTAGCTGTTTCTGTATGGAGACCCTACTTTAATGGATTTAATGGATTTGATAGCTGAAATGCACAGGCATATTTGAGGCAATTTTCTTTTACATGTTTAACAATAAAAGCTAATTACAAAGAAAATGTGGAATGGATACTGTTAGATACTTTTAGATAGATACTTTTTGCTTCTGTAAGATTCCTTCCTATAATACTCACAATCACTCTTCATCTTGTCAGCTGTCTTGTTGCTGTCTTCATCGTCACTTTGAAATCCAAAACTCTTAGATTGTGCCTGAGTCTATCGTCCCCAAACTTTTAGTTTTTGCATCCCATGTGACAAATGTTCTTCACAGTTTGGTGCATAGTAAAAATGTATTCATAATGTGGATATGTAACCATGAATGTGTGTGTGTGTGTGTGTGTGTGCGTGTGTGTGTGGTTAAAGCTGGATAAAGCTTTGCATTCATCAACAATAAGAGTGAGTTGGGTTGACTAACGGAGATTAAAGCCACTCAGCCACATTTGGGAATATTTGCCTTCTGAGGGCATGGGATCTGCCAACTGTGGATAGCAGGGCTTCAAGTATGCATATGTGGATATTTTAACAATACTGAACCCTCTTGACAGAGTGTAAGTCTCCCTGCCGTTACCCATTGCTGTATCTATCATGACTTTTTCCCCTGCGTATCCCTCTCCTCCCAATACCCACCCTCTCTTTCTCTTCCTATCACTCCCCTATGTTGTCTTAATCATCACTCTTCTCTACTGAATTCCTCTCCTTTTCTCCAACTCTCTCTTCCCCCCGTTGTGATGTTGGGGCTATAGCCTGTGGACCCGTCGGAATAAACCTAACATCCTTCTATCTTGCCACAGGCCATTCCCTTATCCCCATTAGACAGGACTTAGGGGAAAGATGCCGCCAACAAACTAATGTTCCACCCGCCTACGGACACCAAAACAAATTTACATGGACGGATGCACACACACGCACAAACACAGACAGACAGGCAAACATTTAAAACACATAAACACGCAAGTGCACACTAAACTTTTTAACACCGTGCCTAAGGACAAGCAAACTCTTGTTTTTAAATCTTTAATGTTTAACATAAAACTCATTTCATATACACGATTCAAATGATCATCTCCTAGTGTTCTAATTTGGATCATTTGTTTGTCCAATATGGTTTCTGCATTGTGCTGTAGTCTTTAATGAGCCAGCAGTATTAGTTATACTTTTGGATTCAATTTGAGGATGCACTGAGCTGCAGCTACACCCAATGATCGGACATTTTAATGTGTGTTTGAATTGTTATAAACATATTATTGTCATAGTTTTGCACTAACTCTGCTTTGCTGAGCACAACTGAGCCAGAACAGGTCAGGTGATTATTGATGATTTAGATTTTTTGATGTTTCTATTCCCTTTAATTTGCTGGTAACTTTAATACAAAGAGTGCTGAACAAATATTTGTGTTATTACGAACAATACAAGCATGTGTAGACTGGCATATACATTGGCCTACACAATCAAGAATCCAACATGAATAACTCATCAGCTTCTGGATAACTTCAGAGTCTTTCTTATATTCTTTGTTTTTTCTCCCATTGGTACTGCATTTGACATCAATCAGACTTTACTCTTGGCAAGCTTATTTCAAACAAACAGTGTGGGAAGACAGCAGGACTCTTTTGTGAGGGGGAAATCTCTCTCTCTCTCACACACACACACACACGTAAACATACCCACAAACAGACAAGAGATTAAAGCATTACCGTTTTCAGCTTTGAGTGCCAGAACTTGGTGATTGTGAACTTGTTTGTTCCCCAAGAATGTCAAAAATTGGCAAGTACCACCCTTGTCTTCTCATGCTCTTCCACTTCCTTCACCCCCCAACCCATCAACACAGCAACCCCTAATGCCAAACAAGAACGTCAGAATTGGACTACTTTGCCTTGGATTTTGTTCAATTACAGCATTTTTTTGTGACCAATGCCAACCTTATTACAGTACCTGCACATGGCAACTATGATAATGTCAATGTTAGGTAGTGTAAAGGTCAAGGTTATGGCAAATAAACTGTGAGTTAGGCATAAGAAACTGGTCTCCTGCATGAAAGTCTGACGTGCTACATGCCAACCCGACCTCCACACTTACTTTCCATCTTGCTACATAAAAGGCAACACTGTTTCATCTGTTGACACTGACCTTTGGCATTGGGTGTAAATTATGATGTGCATGATTGTCCAATATGGATGTAATTCAAAGGGATACTAACTCACACAACCTCATCTCTGCCCCCTAAAGATGTGGAACCCCTATATGTCTCTCCATTAGCCCAAATTATTCCTGATGCACTTAAATAACTTTGTTGCTGGCCATTATGAGAGCTGAGAGAAATATTTCATTCAGTAGCCTCGCTCCCAGGCTGAATCAGTCCTTCCTCCTCATGTGAGGTGCAGCTCCTTTGCTTCATGTGTAGTACATGTTCAGTACAAAGAAGAGGAAGCTCTTCTGAAGGGTGACTACAAAGTGTTATTAGCTTGGGAACTGTGATGACAACAGGGGGAAGTGACGGAAAACGGTGGTGGTGGTGTGTGTGTGTGTGTGTTTGTGAGGGGGGTGTTACTTTTTCAGAGTCAATCTGTCAATCAGTCTTCAGGCTCTGGCAGGGTAAATGATGGATGAAAGCAAAGTCCGAGGGACAAATGGCAGAAAAAACTGAAGAAAGATGGATGAATAGAAATAAGTGGGGTAAAAGGCAACTAACAATTGCAGGCTTTGATTACAAAGGCTTGTGACCGAGTGTGTAGGTGTTTGCATGTGCATGTGAGTTACTGTGTGTGTGTGTGTGTAACAAGTGTGGCCACCAGACAGAACAAAGCAGAGGACAGAACTCCTGTTGTTAGTGACCGAGTGAACTCCTCCATGAAACAGTAGTGGGCTAAACACTGAACAAACCTGTATGTGTGTGTGTGTGTGTGTGTGTTGGGGGGCTAAATGTGTTCAAGTTCCAAGCACACATTCTGAATTCATAAGAGGGCCAAGTCTTTATTGTCCCTTGCAGGCATTAGTGAACTGACGGTGTTACAATATGATTACACACAGGGTACGAAGTGTTTTTTCCAAACACTGTTTACTGCGACTGTTTCCTGGATAAATACATTACTCGCCATTTAGGAGATTATGGTTTATTTTCAGCAACAGATGGAAACTGTGGTTTGGAAAAGGGATGGTATGATGGCCACAAGCCACAACAGATAACCATAACCCCCTTGTGTTCAGGACTGTGCAGATCTAGTTTGGCGGAAAAATGCTAAGGCATAAAACAATTAGGCCCAGTGTTCTGAAATGTGGACTGGGGACACATGGACATCTTAAATGACAGGGAGAGAGAAGCAGGGAGAGGCTGCATCTAGTGACCTTCTCTCTCCAATCCTATCATTGCACAGATCCAACGTACCAAGAGCAAAGATCAGAGTCTCTTTTCCATCTGGTATCCAATTCCATCTGGTGTTCCAAACTGAAAAAAAGACTTGTATTTGACATTAGAAACAACAAGCTGGGGTAGTACTATCTAATCTAATATCTAAATATAGTATCTTTGTAACAATATGGATCATTCAAAGTTAGATCCATTCAAACATGAATATAAAATGAATCCTTTCCTCTGCATTCCAAATTGTTTTCTAGGCCTTAGTGCTGGTTTCAAAGTGACACGATTTTAAGTGAAATAACAGCAAAAGGCTCTAGATATTGAAGGGCAGGGGGCAAGTGGTGAAACAAATTCCTTCACCTTTGGGACAAATTTCTTTTTTTTAATTTCCTGTTGATGTGGTTCAGCCTCAGTGGTGAACAGCTGTTGTGGCCTTTGCTGCATTTGACTTTTGATTTGGCATTTGATAAATCTGAAACACCACATGCATACAATGATTTTTTCAGAAATTCAATTAAATGTTAATGTAATAAAATTTAGTATTATAACATTGAGGCATTTGGAATAGACTGATTGTGTTTTAGTGTTGTTTTTTTGTTATTTTCTGTATTTATTTTGTGAACTAATTTGCATTTTGGCCAATGTTGATTTTTACCTACAAACCACGTAGAATAATGTTTTTTTAAACCTACACTGTGCATTAAAGTCTTTCTTTGTATAACTTATACTTGTTAAGACTTGTTGACACTATCTATTAAGTAATAAATAAATAATTGAATATGCTATGATGTACCCCAACGGGTGCATTAAATACCAGTTCTCCCCCTCTGTGCTTGGTATAGGTAGATGACTTGCAATGATTGAATGGTTTTACAGACCTAACCTGAAAGCTTAACAGCTTTTTGCCCTTGCTGGGTTCCATTCATGCAGCACGCCATCTCCAGCACCTGCCTGAGAACAGCTGTTGAGAAGAGAACATTTAAAGGCTTAAAAGCATCGGCTCAGTTGGGAAAAGATGAAGTCATAAACTATCATGCACCAATCAGGTGCTATAGTTCAATCAAAGTCTGGTGACAGTGATGGAGTTGTCTACTTCTATTATCAGTCAAATATGATCAAACCATACTCACACAGTCCTGATAAAGCAGATACAATTTTTCTTTCTGAGTTTAAATGAATATATTTTAAATAAATAATACCTAAATTATCTTTGAATTATGCTTATTTTGTAATACTTTAATATGAGAAAAAAACTGCTTGGATTTGGAAGGTTTCAGGTAAAAACTGCATGACTCACTAGTAAATTGTCTTAAGTTACTTAACAGTTAAATTTGTACGTTGACAACTCTGTAAGCATGCCAACAACAAAAAACTATGTATTGAACAGTAAACAAGCAGAGTAGCGGCAAATGTTTGCTTTATTCCCTCCAAAGTCCAAAATGTTCAAAGAATTTAAATTAATCCTGGTATTTCATTTTTTTCCTTGGCGAATGACCATGATTTAGGCAGGATAATCCATTCTAAAATTTGTGTGAAAGGAATTCAAAGCACTCTGCTTCTCATTGTGTGGCTCCTTCCCACTGCGTCGTGCATTTAGATCCTTTTGTGGATTATCTCTTACATGTCAATCAGCTGGAAGAAAGCAGTAAAACTTGATTCAAATGTAGGGAAATGGACAGCAGTGCTAAATAATGGCAAAATAATGCAGGTACCTAACATTGTCTTGACAGATTTTCTAGTCTGGAACGCATTTTTGTGACCTTTACTATGCCAACATATGGAACCACCATGCCATTCCTACACGGCATACAATGAATAGCATGAGCGAACCTGACTTGCCTCTAGAGGAAGTGATGATAGTCCTTAGTGCACAGCTACCAAAATACCCACAGATGTTGTTTTTCTACAACCAAACCCTGAAACCATATTCTTAGCTACAGCACCTTCTGCTCTATTCACACTCACTACAGGTTTTTCAAACTTTTTTCTAAGGTGTCACCGTAAAAGAGAAAACCTCTCGACATATTACAGCACCACTAAATGCCAAGTTAATTTTGTGAAACAAAGACAAATATTTTGAAGACATGAAGATTGTCAAAAGATTTGTCATAAGAACTGTAAAAATCCTAAAGAAGAATCTCTATTCGTTTGTGGGTACACCTTTGATGTTTGCCTCTCATCGATTTCTGCTATTTAGTGGAGTTTCCAATAGCGTTTCAGGGACTTGCTACTGTGTATCCTGTTCTACTGTGTTCAAATCCAAGCGTGAGGATCAGTGTGCCCCGCAGTAACTGGAGAAAATGTGCATCCAGCGGAGAGCATCCAGCCCCTATGCCTTGCTGAGTTAATTGAAGACATAAATTGAGTCCTGAATAACAGCACAGTTCCAGCTGATGCTAATTTCCTCTGTGTGGTTGCTGTACCGCAAAAGCCAGCAGCATGTTTTGGTATGTGTGTGTATGTCTGTGTGTGTGTGCCTACACAGCACTCACACTAGCTCAAACATTATTAAGTGATGGTGGGATGGAAGACACGTCAGCTGGGCAATGGAAAACAGCTGTTCAATTTCACACTTCCTCTCGCTCTCTCTACCTACACTCTCTTTACTTTGCCACTCCCCAGCAGTCCCTCCACCTCCATATCTATCCGAACCGTATGCCCTTTTCTCCCCACTGAATATACAATGACACCTTTCAGTCAGCAGCCCCTTAGGTCTTTCAAACTTCTAGGGGGACACACATACACATGCGCACACACACACACATGCTCACACAAATACAGCTTGTTCTGACCCAGACCACTGGGCTGAGTCAACATTTCAATTATTTATCACAACTCTCCTACAACACACAGGGGCCGTCCAGCAGAGGGATTGAGCGAGTTGTCGCCACAATAACAGCAGTGATGAGTTCTTGTTACTCGGCTCAGCGTTTTTCTACTAATACAAGAAATTGCACTTCTAATACCACAGGGCTGAAAACCATTACTTGTCATCATTCAGTAGAGCTCTTTCTCCTCCTTTTCCTTGTTTCTCTGCCTCTCTTTCTTTTTTCTATCTCTCTCTCTCACACACACACACACACACACACACACACACACACACATATCCACTCTGAAGAGCCTTGTATGAGGCCCAATCTCACATCCTACCTCTAGATAGATAGATAGATAGATAG
>JAVQJL010058921.1:0-16122 GCA_036024295.1 Nannoperca obscura | reverse complement strand
CCCCCCCCCCCCCCCCCCGGAGGTCAGTGCTGCAGTGGGTCTCATTCAGCACAGGCATAACTCGTGAAGCACGAGGGGCTTTAATATCAAACCCATGTAGTAGGTAAGCGTGTTTATGTGCCTACATGTTAAAACTGATACTGATGAATGTGGCGTAATCTGGTTTTGTAGCATGATAAAGTTTTGTATTAGTCAGTAAACCATTTTTATGTGTTTCTAATTTATAAGAAATAAAGATTAAAGTCAAAGTCAAACGCAGTTTTCATTGAATAAAACCACCCCGAGCTCTATGAGCTTATGGGGATGTTTTTGCGCAACTACGCACTTCTTACGAAATTAAAACTAGCCAGAGTAAAAAACTATGTTCTTTAACATGTTTATAAAGATATGCTACACTTCTCGTGGACCAAAAATATCTGTATGCTCGTAAATGTCATGCTCGACAGGAGAAGAGGCTACGTTTGCCCATGCAGCGCACATTTGGTGCATTTGTGGATTGCTTTGTAAAAAAAGGGGGCTACAGCTCCATATGGCTCCACGTGCTTGTTGCAACTGAACAATAAACACTTTTCCCACCAAAAGTGACCCTTTGGTTGATGGCGCAAAACGCATACCATAAAATTACCCAATAAAATTAAGTTTTAAGCAGTGAGAAAATGTATAAAAAAATACCTCAGTCGGTCCGGGGAAATATATTCCCAACAAATCAAAATATTTTAGCTCAACAAAATACAGATTTCGCGACAAAGTGCCCTTTGCAACCATTTAAATGCATAATCAGTAGAAATCTTTATTTTTTCCAATATACTTCTTGCATCTCAATGCACAATACAAGGTAAAAAGCATGTACAAAAATAAAACCAAAGAGATTGCATATTGACATGAGGAGACAAACGCACAAATCGGAATCTTCTTGGGGCCTGCGCCTGGATATAAATACTGTTAAAACACGTGGAAAACTCTGGGATTCGCGCACCGACTCTTGCTTTGAATGCTTTAGCTTTGCAAGTGTGGAAAACTCCTCCAAACCAAAGCGCCTGGGAGAGAAAATGCGGCTGGTCCGGCGGGGTCAGGGGTGCTGGGGTCAGTCCTCGCGGCTGAAACGTGTCCCCTGGATGAACCTGCCGCTGCTGCCTTTGTCGACCTTCGGCTGAAATACCTTTTCAATCCTCTCATCGCGAAGACTTCACAGGAGAAGACCTCCTCGGACTGGGAGAGCTTCTGGGCTTTTTTTTTTTCTTTTGTTTTTTTTGTCCGAAGACAATGACGGTATAAAACAAAAAAAATATATCTGTCTTGAAACGTGACGTGAAAGCCCCCCTCGGTTAGCTCGGTGTAAATGAAAAACTTGAAGATTCACACATTAACTAAGACTAAAAACTTTGCATAAAGCCATGCTAATAACGCACAAGAGTTCAAACATATTTTAGATTAATAAAAGTTTAAGGAATACGTTTAATTCAAATCGTATGTGTGCTATACGAAAAAATGTACACGTTTTTAAAACAAATAAATAATGACGTAAAACAAATCATATTAAAAAAAGGAAAATGAACAATTATACTCCTAAATATTCTGGATTTGATTATTTCCGATGAGAAACATCCAATATCAATTTGATGCCACATGCAGGAACAAATGATCTTTCATATAAGAGTTTCAAATGGCACGAGAGCCTCTGAAAATGTACACTGTTTACAAAGATGTCAGCAGAGATTTATAAGGGCACTCAGAATAGTATGCACACAGGAATGTCTTGCTGTTTGGAATAATATTTAGGCTAAGAAAATTTCCAAAGCTTTATTGTACAAAATAAGTTAAAACATACGAGTCACAAAGAAACGTGTAACTGAAAAGATTCAACGGGATTTTTCTTTATTTGCAACTTACGAAAGTAGGTTGTGTTTATAGGCGTGCTTTATGCAAATAATGTTTGCTTCAAGTATATATAAATTGTGCGTTTTTATGTGAAGTTTGAATATGGCAAGAACTGAAATAACCTTTGTGTGTGTGCAATTTGAACGAATGGCTTCCCTTTTCTGTATAAAGTACTTCCCTCTTTTAAACCAGCGTGAATCAACGTGAGGAAAAAAAACAGAAACACTTTGTTTAAATCCATGAAATCAGCCGAGGTTGCTCATTAAATGTCCTCAGGTGGGTAACGTCCAATAAAATAAAATAAAATAAAAAAGAAGGAAATAAAGAAAGTTTGTATCGATGTTTTCGAGTCTCTTTGAGGAAATTAAAACAAGGAAGAGGCTCAACTTTTGAACCTCATCAAGACTGATTGACTTCTCTGACTCAGTCTTGAGTCAACACTGCTGGGGCCATTTTTGTTAAATTAAAAAATTAAAAGGGCTAAAAAAAACGACATCAGTCCATGCAAACGTCAGATGCAACCTCTGTCTTTTTTATGTACAGTTCATTTCTAAAAGGTGAGACACCATCCTCTCTTATAATGACGTGATATCAGTCTGGTTGTCCTTCTGAATGCTTTGCAGATGGCTGGAGGTCGGTGCAGATCTGCCCTTGGTGTTGGGCAGTTTGTGATCTTTCTTCCATTTCATCCGTCTGTTTTGAAACCAGATCTTGATTTGCCTTTCGGAGAGACAAAGAGTGTGGGCAATCTCAATCCGTCGCCGCCTGGTCAGATACCTGTTAAAATGAAACTCCTTTTCGAGCTCCAGAACCTGCTGCCGGGTGTACGCTGTCCTGGACCGTTTGGGCTCTGGTCCTGTGTAATCCGGGTTCACTGGGAGAAAGAAAACAAAACGAAACCAAACAAAAAGTCACCAAATGTGGCCAACGCCGCATGCAGGCACAGACAATACAAGAGGAGTCCCTCTTTAACCCGGGGCGCTCAAACTTTAAGAAAATCCACAAGGAAGCGACACCAGGAAATAACAGATGATTTTAACTGGATTCAAGCAGATTTGCTGCAGATTTAAGCACCATTACAACCGGTCAATATGTGTTTTCAGGAGCTTCCCTTGCGCTTACCTAGCGGCCTATTTCCTGAGCAATAAAAATTTATGACTTGTGTAATTGGCGAGGCCTTTCAAAGACTCCCATAAATATTACACTGAATGATTTCTAAAGTGCAGGTCTCAGCCGGTCCATAAGGGAAGAAGAAGAGGAAATCTTACCAGTAGTTACGTGGACTTTCTTCATCCAGGGGTAAACTACCGCAGGCTGCTTGGCTTGTATCCCATTTTGGCTCTTTGTGTTTTGCTCCTGTCCACAAGTCCGGGGTCCGGCCACTTGGACCGGGGCCCCCTCCTCAGTCTGTGCGCTGAAAGGGCTCGAGTGGCTGGATCTCTGGTGCGCATGACCCCGTGGCTGCACCGTGGAGTCCTGCACAGTGTTGCAGCTGAAGGGCTGCTCCGTGTAGTTTGACCGTGGGTAGATCCCTGGATGCTGAAAGTCTGTGTCCTGCGATGGACTGTAGTAGTCCGAGCCCTGGTCAGGTATATAGTTATTTTGTGAATATTCCTCGCACGGAGGAAATTTGGGATCCACATACTTAGAGTTCACCATATACGAACTCATGGCCATTAATTTCTGAAGGTAGAAAATACTAATTTTTCTCGAGTTGTCTTTTTTTCCTCCCTCCATAAAGCCCTCCTACTTGGTGTCAACTGAATAAAGTTAGCGAACCATGTGACCAGATCGGCCAATGGAGCTGATGCTGGTCCATACACGGGTAAACATACAACTAAAAGAGATTCAATATAACTTAAGATGAACCTAAATGAGACCCCGGTGGAATAATAATAAAAAAAGTATCGCCCTGAAACATCTGCGTGCACATTTTGGATAAAAAGGCATGTTGAAAAAAGTGAGGGGGGAAAAACACACAGTCCCTAAACCGCACTTCAATATTTAACTTTAAAATTATAAAAACAAATAAACATAGCAAACGCTGACCGCGTTTGGGTGTTTTATCAGAGAAAATATAAAAAAAATAGATCCGTTTCTAAAGGTCTAACTTTGAAGGCAAGGTGTTCAACAGAGAAACCAACAAAAGATACAAAAAGCCCCATGGCATAAAAGCAGCGAATAATGACTGAGGACAATTGATGGACACTGTCTTTGTCAAGAAGGGGTCATCCAAAAGTTACACGAATCTCATCACTTCATCTGCTCCCATCTCTTTGAGAGAGAGAGAGAGAGAGAGAAAACAACTGTCTCAGGAGCCCATTGGCAGGCAGCAGCAGCCTCTGGGAATCAATAATGTAGAGGCGCAAACGACCCACAGGAGGAAGGCGCTACATCTGGAGTGTGCTGCTGTGGGTTCGTTTTCTTTTAGTAAATCCATTTGGGCGTTTCATTCAAATAGCAATGCAAGGGCTCCTTTTCTTCATGCCGTATATTTTTTTTATGCGAAATATACTTGCGTCAGATTTCCTTTGAGCCTATAGAGTTTCAACGTGCCTTAAAGCCCTTTTTACGAAGCAGAGGTGGTGTTGTCATATACTGTCACCGGGGCACGTCATGCACCAAGGCGGCCTGATCGGGAGGCAATAAGTCAATAAAATCGAAGTTTTTTCATCGACCATATACTCCCCTAGAATCGAATCTGTGACTGTGGTTTTATCACACAAATTCGGTTCTACAGGGTATATATAGACGACGGCAAGCGACACTGCCCACCTTTAGGCCCCCAACCACAGCGCGTTATTTATAGAGGTCTTCAGCCAAACACTTTACACAGTGCTTGGCACAGTGAGTGTGGAAAAGAACCACAAACATAAGGAAACAAGTTACATCACAACCAGTTGTGAAGAAGTCATATTTACGTCTATAGGCTATAATAATATCAGTGTGTAATTCATGCGTAACCCTTTTTCTCTCATTGAAGCAGCCTTTTCTTTCGTTTTGATGAGTTCCCTTTCGTGTATCTCTTTGAGTTCAGGGTTTTTATACGACTTGTGTGTTGTTGGTTTGAACCAAAAACCGGTAACGAGTATAGCTATAAAAAAAAGAAGAAAAAGAAGAAGAAGAAGAAGAAAGAGAACTGTAGGCTACATCTGACCCAAGACACTGAACGAAAATATCAGCCAGCATCTCAGGTCAACCCAGGATTCTGCGCAGTAGGTCCCCCCCCTCCCTCCATCATAGTCCAAGTTCACAAGAAAAAGAAAACACCTTCTTTAAATAATACAAATAACTGTTCACTTTTGCAAGGTGTCACCTCTTCAAACATAAAGATGCGTCTGTAAATATAAATATATAAACCCCCTCAACAGATGACCGTTAGATACTCGCTGGTTCAGGAGAGTTCATCATCAGTCTTCGAGAGATGAGTTCTGGAGGCCACGCAGGTCAAACTAATTCATTTACAAACTTATCAAAAAGTTCAATTATTTTTGGCCCTGGTGACAGCTCAGAGGGTTCAAAAGTTGACCAATTCCTCGTCAGCCATTAACCAAACCACCACGACGGCTACTGCAAGTCTCTGAAACATCCAGACGGATTTAAGATGCGAATTAAGATCGACTCCTTATTTGCCTAAAACTAGCTAAATTGATTTTTTTTCAAATACAATAAAAATGCAATATTATAGTATTGATAATTTCTTCCAGATGTGTTTTATTTTATATTGATTGTGTAGTTTATAACAAAAGCAGTGCTGATTCACTTGGCACCTACATGCCGCTTTGAGTCAGTAACTGTCAGATTTTTTTTTTTAACATTTGTTTTGAAGCTCACGTGACACCGGGCCAGACACGCAGGCCACGTTCTCTCCTTTAATAGGACGTTTTTACTAACTAACTTACTACGTTTCGTTCAGTTTAATACTGGCCGAACTAACTTTGGCTAAAGTTACATTTTCTACTTGGTTTATGTTGTTAACTTAAAGGTTATAACAGAGGCGTTCAAAATGTGACAAATTAAAAACGTATTGCTACATCTTTTCCTACAAAGTTAAGACGCATGAGCAGAAATAGGATTTTCTTTCTACTCTGCGGATTTCCATTCAAGTTTTGACAAAAACCATTCAATATTCGTTTCCACCACAGTGAAAAGTGAAATTATAGACTCTGTAAAAATGCACTTCACTTTTCAATATTAGTTAGACAGCCTGACCTGTCTTTCACCTTGCCCTGCTCGTCCTTCAGACGGGTCAAAGCCGAGATTCACAACAAAAGAATGATAAAGTCAGCGTTTCCCGGCAGCTTGTGTTAATCGAAGGGCTAACTAGTTCACGAAGTCTCTTTTTTTTCATTACAATTACAACCTTTTACTATCCAAAAAGTTCCAGTTGAACATTTGAGAGCGACAGTAAAACACAAGGCCTATTTAAATTAAAAATAGTAGGGAGCATTTTTTTTGAAGGATAATAATAAAAAATAAAACTTCAATAGCATTCGACTCTGCATTTAATATTATGTTACATTATCAGACTGATTTCTAACAATGACCTGCTGACGTTGAGGATTTTAAGGCCCGATGGAGTTCTTCTGCAGGCCTTTAGCAGCAGCCACGTAATGTGAAGAATAGACTTATTGTTGTAACCTCAGTGCTGGTTTTAGTTATTCATAAATCTCAGTGTGCTTAAAGCTGGAGCTCGCGCTGTCGCGTAAACGAATCGAGAACGTTGACAACTGTAACAGACGGTGAGCTGCAGATGGCACATAAACGTGGGCTGTTTTAATTAGGCTTTCGAGATATTTCACCGGATTCTTCGGGAATCTTCAAAACACACAACAACAGGTTGATGTCTCCGCCTCCGAGCAAACAAGCAGCCCAACGCTATCAAGTAAGTGAATAATGAAGCAGTGAATGAGCCCAACAACTTGAATAACATCCCCGAAAAAGCATCGATTGGGTCTTAAAAGGTTTGAACCCCCCCTTCTCCCAAAAAACAAGCGCAAACATAACAAGATTGGAAACAATTTCCTCCCAGCAGCGCATCATCGAGCTGTCTGTTGGTCCTGAGCACGCACTGTAGCCGCTTTTAGAGACAGGAAACAGTGCAGCCTGAGCACTGCGCGCGTGACATCACACGCTCATACCGCGAGCATAACAATAAAAAAAAAAAAAACACAGCTTACCGCGCGGACCGCAACACATGGCGCACGGTGGGACCGGCGCGTCCACGCCGAAGGGCGAGCCAGCCCGGTGCAGCTCCCTGCCAATTGAAGCTCTATTCCGACCCATCTGGACGGTCTTACTAATACACAATGAGAATTATATTTTGGCTTGTCGAGTCCCGGGCCATAAAACAAACTTTAATGGCATCACGTGTTTCCTCACAGCCACTCACAACACCGCGCAGGCCCATAAATAATCCTCAAAGTTGCACTTACTCAATAACGCCAATTACGCTGATGTGCACTAAGGAAACGTCAAAGAAAAGAGGAAGCTGGGAGGTTATAACTGTAATGATAGAAACGGGAACAGAGGAGGGACAAAATAGTAAACATTCTTTTTGGGGGCATTAGCTATAGGTACAGTATGTACCTATGAGGCTCATTAGTTACTAATGAAATACTTAGAGTAGCTGGGTTTCTGACCAATAATATTGACCTCATGATCAGGCCGTGACCTGCCAATTCAAGCATTTCAATTTCTTATTGGACACATCTGATTGTATCCTTTTACCGAAGCCTTTTGACCTCTAAAGTGTTAACACAAACATCCAACATGCATCACTGATTTGTGCTCAAAGACATTTTTCTCCTCAGTGACCCTGACAAAATAAGACTGATGTCATTCACCCTTCCGGCCAATCCCAGAGTGCACAGCGTTTGTGCCCCTCCTCTCCTTTCCTGTGCAAACTACAGAGGCCTGGTGGTGTTGGGTCTTGGTTGGCTGCAACTGTGGTAGGATAAATGGAGGCACATCAGATCAGAGTCACTTTTTACATGCATGACCTCATTAAAAAAAAAGAGTCATATTCCTGGACATACGTTGCTGGTAAAACTCCTGCGGGGGTTTTAGAATTAGCTGCACTCACATTGTTTTTGCTGTCAGCTGGTATTTTGGTTTCTGCAGTTTTATGCCTTTGCATTTAGCCATTTTAGTTTCAGCTCCATTAGCATTCTTAAAGACCATTTCCTTTAACATCATCATTATGACTCCTAATCTTTGTGAAATGTTGCCAGTAAACCTGCGTTTTTTCAACATAATTAACTTAAGTGGTCTCTGACAGCAAAGTATCCCCTGTGCTGTTTGTATGAGATGAATAATGACTAATAAATGCCTTTTTATGTAACACTCTTATTGTCTGTAGAGCACTTGAACACAAAAATCACACAGCACCGAATGCAGCAACAAATAACCACAGCAGCCGATCTCATTTCTTATCAAACTGACTTTTTTTTTGTTGCACAAAATTCTCCAAAACCACTTTCAAAAATGATCCAGATCACGTGGCCCCGTGTCTCAGCCAATCACTGTGCTCAGGAAGCTGCTCGTTAAGGAGCGCTGAATGGGAGCAGAGAGGCTGACTGTTGGGCAACAGCGCCTTCTGCTGGCATTTTAACGACTTCCCCGCCTTCTGTCCCACTGCAAAAATGTCCAGTGGTTACAATATACAAGTGATTTCACCTAATCATATGATTTATCAAATGTTGGTACAGACGTGCAAGAAGTACGAAGAAAGTGCGCTTTCCAAATGCAAATGAGCTTTTTTCGACATTTGTTTAATTAAATGGCGTTAAGTAAGCGATGGAGCTTGATTCAAGACTTTGTTTAATTAGGTCCTTGAAACAAATGAAACTCCAACTGAAATAAGAATAATCATCACAGCATTTTTACAAAATTGTCCTTGATTTTTTGTAATTTAAGTGCATAGCCATGTGAAACGAATATGGGCACGTAGTGTAGTGTAGATGTTTATCATCAACTAGACAAAGCGAAATAAAGGCGATGCTCGTGATGATGGTGAAAGTTTTACGGGAAATGATTAATGACTGAAATGGTTTAACGCAAAACGAAAAAAAAAACGTGTTTATAAAAGCTATCAATATAATCCAAAGGAGTCTAACATTGGACTGGACGACATGTCTGGGGGGATTTGAATAAGGGTGAAAAGGGGAAACCACAACCATTCATGGAAACTGTTATCTGTTCAAATGTGCTGGGCCTGCGGTCAGACATTGTTCTACATAATTACACAAACTAGCCAAACAAACACATGCAGGAATTACTTAAACTACGTGCATTGTCAAATTAGACAACGCAAAGTGAGTGTCCCGTCTGATTCTCCCAGGCTTCCACTTGCGCCTCTTCCAGGATCCATTTTGCCGCATTGCAGTGAGGCTGTAAATACTTTCGCAGCTGCCTGTCAGGCAACAGTGAAATACTGTCTTTGTTCAGTTGGCTCCCATCTCCAGGCAGCTGAAGACAGCTAAACTGAACTTCTTCTGCCAGGCGTGCATATGTGGAATATAGCAAAGCAGATTTGTTCTGTGTCCATTATAGCAAACAGCAGTTTAGCCAGTGAACTTGAAAATATAAAAAGGGTCAATGCAGGGGTTTCTGTTAGCTAAGGAAATGATAAATCTGTGGGTTCACTGTTGAATCTGCTAAACTGGAGAATAAGAAGCAGGCTTGTCGACATGCAATATAATGCTTCAAACTGAAAACGAAAGGTGGGATGTTTAGTTCAATACATGCATCTCTCGTTAGGAAATTACAGCTACTACTATACTGCTCAGTTATCTGCATCAAATAATACTGCTCAGACACCACCCTGATCACTAACGTCAAACACGAGCTGTATTTCTGCAGAATAATCTTGCAAAAGAAGGTACGGGCCACAATGAATACATTTCCCATAAAAAATAAAAAGCTTGAAACTATTTGATCATCTGGATTATTTCTTTAAACATGTCCATTTGATTCGCGCAGCATACTAGCAGGGTAGGCACGTTTTCATCAGTACTAAGATCATTACCCACACTTTTCTGCGTGTAAAGTAGAGAAACAATTTATTACAACACATCCAGCAACACGTGAAGCCACCAAATAACCCGAGAGCCATTACCCTGCTGATCATTTACATGACAATGAAAATGGAGGCTGTCAAACTTCAGACACACAAGCGTAAATAAAGCCCATTATTACGCAGAAAGCTTACCTATAGCCGAGAGGTAATCCATGTTTATTCTTTGCGGTCTACCTATGCGGTGCATTGTGATAAAGCTGCTTAGAGCCAGTGCTGCTGCCGCCGCTGCGTGTGCAGAGGAGGTCGGATGCGGAGAAAGTTGAAACGCTCCTCTTGTCATCCAGGAGAATGAGCGGCGCAGTGTCGCAAATATGTGCTGACCAGACGTTTTATGAAACGAATGCAAGTTTTTAAGAAAGCCGACCGTGGCGTATCGGTTTGAACGCCATACACGCAGAATGCAGTGGGGGGAAAAACCGCCTGGGAAATCAGGAAAAGAGCCATGAAGACGTTTGCCTCTCACACATGACCAGTGGCATCCAATGACAGGCGATGGAAGCACATAAAAAGGTCTATTACCAAGTTGTAAATTGTCCTCTCACAAAAAAAAAAGGAATTTGGACTGCAGTAGTTCTCCCCATCTTTGCGCATAATAGCAGAAGCCCCTCCATGTCCCCTAGAGAAAAACAAGAACCCCCCCGTTTTTTTCTCCTCCTAATACTCAACAATAAATTGGTAAAATCTTAAAGTTAAAATATTAAAGAGCAGTTAGACGCCTTAAAATAGTTCAGCTTCATTCTTTATAATAAGACAGCAAAAATATGTCGTATAGAAATTATCTTTTTCTTGAACATTGGAGAAATCATAAAGACGCAGTGCTTACTAAGAATGACAGGCGACACATTTCTGTTTAACGTTTAATTTAAAAAAAATATAAGAATCTGTTAGAAATGATGTCTGGGCAAATTTCTGCGTCGAACCGAGGCCTTTTGCACGAAATAAAGGGGACGAAATTCTGTTTTTCTTGTCTTTTTTTGGTTTTTCAGGAAGCGGCCTCTATGCACCAACTTAAAAGGTCACATGATAAAAGTAGAAAGCCCATTAAGCTTAACTATGACTAAAAGCGATGCGTAAATAAAAACAATTAAATATGTCCTCATCCAAAATAGTCTGATATTGCGACTTGGGCCTTTCTCAGTTGATGTTCAATTATTGTTCGACACTCCAAAACAGGCTGCGTCTCAAATCGATCTGCTTGTCTCGTTCCCACAGGCCTGGCTGCTGTTATTCGCAAATACGTTGACAAAATGAGGGACAAATAAAGTATGGCATGTGTGAAATGTTTCACGCTATTGACCCTCGAGATTTAAAAGGCTAAATATTGCAACAGCAGCCTCCGTCCGTGTGAACATCTCTGCAGCAAAGAAGGAATTTCTTTCATTTCACTCTCGTTCCTCTGGTTGCATGCCAGGGTCAGCGCCGTGCGATTTATAGCCAGGCTACGGCTCGGTCTCTGGTTTCCCTGTCTTATAGCTGTGTGCGTGAGCGCGTGCGTGCGCGCGCGCGCGTAATACAAGAGCTCGGGATTTGTTGCATTACACAGCTATGGCATTATTGTAACTCTATAGTCCAGTGTAGTCTATTGGGACAAAGTCATTCTGTTGGAGGGGAAAAAATAAAAAAATCTGGCCCAGCGTCGCTTTCGTCTCGGTGCAAAGATTCAGGGCTATTTCTGCTTCATTCTTTCTAAATGATGTATTTTATTTGAGGTCACTGGCGGAAGGAGCGTCGCCACGTTGCACCGGACGAACGGTATTAGAGATCAGTGCCCATTAAATGAATGATGAGAGCGAGACACAAATTTAGCGCGCTCACGTTGGCCATTTTCTTTGATTAGGGAAAACAAATGGTGTCTGCTACAGATGACAGCATTCCAAATCAAATACACTTAAACTAAGCACTTATACTTAGTAAATGAAACCTCGTGTCATAAAGGAATCTAGACGTTGCCAGAATTAGTCTAATTTTGACTTCTTTGGATAAAAATTCCTGACTGATATTTAAATAAAATAGGTACATAGAAAGACATGGATGCCTATATTAACTGAGGAGCCTGGTGGGATTTTCATCCTGTTCTCTCACAGTATTCCAGCGTGTCCTTTTCCCCCCACATCAGATGAATTAATGAAGCCAAAACCAAGAAAACCGTACAGCGCATTCAATTAGCCGTTTAAATGTTCACATGCTACTTCTTGTTTTGAGTTGACTGCTGACATCTCAACCTATTTTAAATGAGACATCATCACCGTTACTAGAGGGCATTTAACAGCCTAACCTCAGACAATTGACACGTGCTTAAAAAAGAGAGGAAGGTATTAGGTAATGTGACATAAGCAACTTAGGCTCAAATGTGGTTTACTTTCATCACAGAGCTCTAACTGTACTTCACGTACCTCCTGATTCTTTGGCAATTAACCCAAATATGCAGAAGTTCTGTCGTTGTTTCTATTTATGTTTTTTTTTTTTTTCAAGCCCATGGATTCAGATCTTGGAAGTATCAAACGCACGTCGCCAAGAAAGTAAAGCTGACATGAGTGATTGAACACACTGTTTACATGAACACCGACACTTGAGAGTCACTGTCGTCAGGCAGATTTTCCTGATGATCGTGACCGATTCTGAACTATGAATCCGTCATTACACAGCCCCTGATCCACTGTAGGCTCTGCACCCACTCCATGATTTAACATGCATTCCATGCTTAAGCTACATTGCTGCATTGTGTGTTCCTCCTCAGCCTCTCTCTCTCTCTCTCTCTCTCTCTCTCACATGGAAACCAGCTCAGAATATAGGCTACCTGCTTGTCAACTTGAGTCACGGACCTCAACTGTTTTACAGTTATTGTGGTTTTCGTTGAGGACGTAAACGAAAAGCAGACTCATGGGTGCGTCCGACTTGTCTAGAGGAAACGCCGCGAGACTTCAAAAGACGGCCAATCGGCTCACGCTGACGCGTTGGAGGGACGGATGGGAGACAGTATATTTAATGTGGTCCGGGCTTGACAAAGGGGATAACTGAAGTAAGGGTTTTTTTGGTTTAGAAAAGGCTCAATTCTAAACCCCTTACTCTCTTTTTTTTAGTACACACACACACACACACACACACACACACACACACAGTGATGAGGGGAACCTCAAACTGATACACTTCTACTTTCAGAAATAAGCACAAAAAAAACGGCTAGCCGACATATTGTCCAATTAATGTATCTTTGTTACTTTGAGGGTAGCACAGTCTAGGTAATATTGCTCTGGATAAGGCCAATCATCAGCCCCCAGAATGAATAGCATCTGATATCTTGGCCTTCACTATACCACTGCAACACAGCATCTTCGGGTGTAACGTGACTGCAGCTAATGAAAAATGTGAAATATCTGTATATACCCACTCGTGGCCTGTAAGGAAAAGGATCTTTACCGGTACAGTGAGGATAACTCCGTGGGATATGGCATATTGGCAGAAATCCCCACATCGCGTCTTTCTCAATATGAAAGCTAAGGTTTAATCCAGTCATTGTGTGCGCGTAAACACTGTAATCAAACAGGCATGTGTGTCTAAATGAGGAAGCTGAACATGGTCACTCTGGGGTCAGGTTTTCATCAGTGAGAGTCCCCTTATACTCACCGGTTCGCGTGATTCTACTGCTGTGTGTCCCGAGGAGTTAAAGTGAACATTATTTCAGTCATTAAAAGCGTTGATTGTCATGAGGTTTCCAGTTGTATAAAGCATCCAAAAGCTGACAGCCAATGGCAGCGCTCAGGGAGCATAAAGTTGGAGGCGAACTATCGAAGAAAACGTTGAATTGATTACTTGCGTCTTGACGTACTGGTGCTACACGTGCGATGAAAATACTCTCCTCTGCGGACTGGATTAAGAAAAGCAGACTACACTGCTACGTGTTCCTTTAATATGTCAAACTGGAGTACTGTGTTATATACTATGTGTACATATGTGTGTATACACACACACACACACATATATATATATATGCACCTAATCTTATAACCTGTTAAGTTAGTAACAACCAATGTATATGAAATGCCTTAGATGATAGAAATGTGTCCACTCGGGGATGTAAAGGGTGTTGTGTTACTCAGAAACCTTCCTTGAAGCCTATTTTAATTATTCCTATATGCTTCGAGAATGTTAATAATAGCTTTAACATTTAGAAAGAGTAGAATACACATACATGTCTTCCTTAGGCCCAGTATGGCACCACCTTTGTTGATGTCAGTGGTGTAAAAGAATAAAACCGTTGAATTTGTGCATTTTGGAAGAGAAAAAAAACTCCAACACAAGACACATCGTAGCTGCTATGTTTGGTAGCTCCAGAACAACTGCTCTAAGGGCAGCTTACCATAAAATATTACTCTGTCATCAACATTTTCATTACCTCACTATACATTACAAGGCCCTACACGGACAATAAAAAGGCTTTTAAAATACTAAATCAATTGGATAAAGTTTAGAGGAGGATGTGGCCTTAAGGGATAAGTCAGAGGAATGCATTTCTGAAAGTTCCCTGCAATTGTTTCTGTTGTTTCGTTCTGTAAACGACGATGACCGAGGCGGCTCTTGGGTTTTCTGTATCGATTCAAACTGCTTTGCTCCATTTGTGCACGCTGCTGAGACGTGTGAGAAACTGTCACGCGACAGAGGAAGAAAAATGCAATAGGTGCTTAAAGAAACTTGGGATTTTTCAACTGTTCAAGAATCGTGCTATTCGTTTTCCAACGATATCTTTGGATTCAGGACGGGACATTGTATTATTATTTAGTATCGCTGCTTTAACGTCTACATTCTGACTCTGGAGGTTTTAGAAAGAAAATTCATTAACATACAGTATTTTTTTCCCCCTCTAACACGTTCTTTTTCCCCATGGAAATCATTCTCTGTATGGCCCTTGCATGTGTTGCCTGCATGTTTCAGCTGTGACTGAATATCAGTAACTAAGACTAAAAGAACAACATCGCCCTCTAGCGCTCTCATTACTTTCCCAGTGAAGCTCAGAGGTCTATAGATGGTTAGCTTTGCATTATTCTGAGGTTTTCCACGAGCTGTGCCGTTAAAAAAATAAGTTGTCATTGGTTTGTGTACACATTTTATACCATTTATTTAAAAAAAAATATATATATAATTGTATTCATTTCAATACAAAATCATTTCCCCAGACGGTAAGACTGCATGGGACACCAGTCAAAGTGAAGTTGTTGTGTTTCTTCTCTCCCATCGGTGGGAAGTGCAGTTGATGAATAAACGTGACCATTAAGGTGGGAGGGTGATTTCCTCTGAAACAATTCATCGACCAGACACCCCGTGGAAAAGTGTCTACATTCTGTTTGTCAGCAACAGACGCAAACGCCCCAGAAAAAAAGGGGGTTTCAAAGGAGAGCGTAATTACTGGCCAGGCCAATAAACTCATTTAGGTCAGACGTCTAGCCATTTCTATAGCTTTATTGGACCGCGTTTCTTCCTGCTTTAAAGTAATTATTCGTACAAGTTGGACAATAAATTGGAAATCCGCCGCAACACCTCTCCCAGTCGTAAACCTTTTATTGCTTGTCCTTCTACGTTTCAAATCTACTGATGTTGAAACAAACGTTCAATTTAACATACACTATGTAACCTCGTGTTGGATTAAAGATTTAATCCGTTTAACCTATGCAGATTCAATTGTTAGCTGCAACACCGCATCGTGTATTAAATATGTGCTGTCTCGTTGTAAACAAGGCTTCAGGGAAGATCTTTTGGTTTAAAATAAAATCGAATAACTTCAGTGAAACAACCCACCGATCTGCCAAAAAACACACGACAAAGTTGTTACATGTGTTAATAAAGGAAACGTGTTGACGTTTCAACTAAAATAGAACATCTGCTTTTCCCAAATGCAGCACCAACTCACTTTGGTCCGGAAAAAAACTAAACCCACGACTATTCTTCACCTTAAAACGAAGACTTTGTGAAAATGTATCAACGCACGGTTTACTGATACAGCATCTCCACGTGTGTGTGTGTGTGTGTGTGTGTGTCTGTGTGTGTGTGTACTGACAAACAATAGGCAAAGAAGTTTAACTGTGAAAATGTTTTTATATACACTCCAAACTCCAAATTCTTAACAGCTATAAAAGAAATACACTTAAGCACGTTTCCCACCGCGTGTGTGT